>CAUYRH010020308.1:0-57226 GCA_963574655.1 Perodicticus potto | reverse complement strand
AAATCAAAACTACCTTGAGATATCATCTAACTCCAGTAAGATTAGCCCACATAACAAAATCCCAAAACCAGAGATGCTGGCGTGGATGTGGAGAAAAGGGAACACTTCTACATTGCTGGTGGGAATGCAAACTAATATGTTCCTTTTGGAAAGATGTTTGGAGAATACTCAGAGATCTAAAAATAGATCTGCCATTTGATCCTATAATTCCTTTACTTGGTAGATATCCTGAAGACCAAAAATCACATTATAACAAAGATATCTGTACCAGATTGTTTATTGCAGCCCAATTCATAATTGTTAAGTCATGGAAGAAGCCCAAGTGCCCATCAATCTACGAATGGATTAATAAACTGTGGTACATGTATACCATGGAATATTATGCAGGCTTAAAGAAAGATGATGACTTTACCTGTTTCATATTTACATGGATGGAGCTGGAACACATTCTTCTTAGCAAAGTATCTCAAGAATGGAAGAAAAAGTATCTAATGTATACAGCCCTACTATGAAGCTAAATTATAGCTTTCATATGTAGGCTATAACCCAATTATAGCACAAGAATATGAGGAAAGAGGTAAGGGAGGGAGGGGGGAGGGTGGGTGGAGAGAAGGTAAATGGTGGGATCACACTTATGGTGCATCTTAGAAGGGACAGGTAAAACCTACTAAATGCAGAACACAAATGTTTTCACATAATAAACGAGAAAATCTCATGAAGGTTATGTCGAACAGTTGGATGAAAATATTTCAGATTGTATATGAAGCCCACACACTGTACCCATGATTGCACTAATGTACACAGCTATGATTTAATGAATAAAAAAATAAAAATAAAAATAAAAAAAGAAAATGAAGGGTCTTGCAACAAACACAAGTTTACTACCATCACCCAGTACCTGAGCCTGAGGATGATGAGATACCTTTGCCCACAGGAACAGCTGTCCTCTGGAGCTGGCTTACATTGCTTCACAAGTCAGACCTTCGCTGTCTGAGGGAAGGCTGCACCACTGTCCAAAAATCCTGTTTTCTCTGTGCCTTAACAGGGCTCCTGCAAATCTTTACTATTCAAGCAATGTTATAGAAAAAGTGCCCAAGTCTACTTCCATAAACCTTAGTTCCTGTCCTTATTTCATCTCAGTATCTTAACACCTTGATGAACTGGATGGAACTAGAGAGAAGCAATCCAGAGCGCTGGGCACCACCCAGGCTGCAGGCAGAGCAGGCAGCATGGCACCGTCCTCATGGCTGGTAGTCCACGTACATGGCAGCTATTAGAGCCAGCAGCAATTGAACACACAGAACAGGGCTGCTGCCACGTGTAATTTGGATATTTTGGATTAAATAAAATATGTTATTAACACTAATTTTACCTGTTTCTTTTAATTTTTTAATGTGGCCATTATAAAATTTAAAATTACATATGCTACTCGCATTATACTTCTATGGAACAATGCCACTCTTATCTAAGAGATTTAACAAACCCATTTTTAAGTATAGCATAGTATCAAAGTAAATATAAAAAACGTCATTTTTTTAAAAATGGGAACACTTCAACTGTTTCATAGTTCAATATGCAAGTTGACAGTTTCAAACAGAATTTTGTTTTTATGTCTGAAACTTTTCAGCCTATAGTTTTTCTCCTTCATGGCGTTTTCTCAGTCCTTCACTAACTTTACGATTCAATCATTTCATCTTTTACTGAAGTGCCTGAAAAGCTAAATGGCATGAAAATCATCCATTCATTAAAGGCTTATAAAGTCATCTTAAAAAAAGAATCTTTAAGGAATTTTTTTTTATAATTATACAGGTGTTTTATAATTGTTACTTCTGTGGTCTCTAGACTATTTGGATTTTAAGAAATTTTAATAATTTATGTTTTTCTTTTTTATATAATTTATACTTTTCTATTTTTCAATATCTTATTTTTAAAAATTACATTAAAAAAACTCCCCTCTAAAATACATTTAAATTCTCACTTCTATTATCATTAGGTATTCATCTGTTCTTTTTTCTCGATTAGCAATGTCAATTAATAACCATGTTTTAAATTCAATTAATTCTATTATTTACATCACTGCTTAATATTTTTATATTTACATAGGAATAACATTGCTTCTTACATATTTTTTTCCAAGTACCTTATTTTCTTTTTTTCCGTGGCTAGAACTGAATGTTTAACTGCCACTTATTAATAATCTTTCTTATTTAATAACATTTCAGCATGATCTATAATTGCAATACCATTGTTGTGGTCAAAATAATCAGTTTTAAAGTTTATATTTCTTTCTTTGTCATTCAGTAAGTTAAGACATGCTGTTGTTTTTTAAATTTCACTGTATTTGTTTTTTTTTAATTAAATCATAATGTGTACAATTAGGGAGTACAATGTGCTGATTTGATATGGAATGCTTAAATCCATAGAAAAGGATAGAAACTTCACAGCTTTTATGTTTAACTGGCTACAACTGGAACACATTCCTTTAAGTAAAGTATCTCAAGAATGGGAATAACAGTATCCAATACTATTATGAAACTAATATATCATCACTTACACATCCAAATGTAACGAGTTTGTTTTAGCCAGAGGAAGCACCGAATGGCAGCAGTGGCAGTGATTGGGCTTATCAGCTTTTCCAAAAGTAATCCTAAATGTTTTAATAATGGAATCCTTGATTAGGCTCTGAAATAAAAAAGAGCCAGACACAGTAAAAAGAAAAAATTAAATGAAATTTTCCTGTGAGTTAAATTTCAACAATCTTATTTTATAAACACTTACTATAATAAGACTAGACCTGGATGGAAAATATAGTTCACTTGAACAATAAACATTCATATATTAAAACTAACTTTTTAAAATTATAAACCCAAGAAAACTAAATACACCAATTTTTTTTGTAAAGTTTATGTGATTCATATGCTTAAAGCTCACAGATTTCTGGAAGTACATTTGTTTAGTACGATTTTCATTCTGACCTTCAGGGAGAATAACTAGATTTTGGAAAATATCTACTTATAGAACCTAAAAACCCTATTTACAAATTTCTGTTTTAATTACACAGGCAAAATCTTCCTTCTCCCATGTTTCTTGAATTTGCACATCATTCAAAGGATAAGCTAACATCCAGGTTTCCTATATTTGTATTTTATTTGAATAAAGTAGCACTAGTCTGCTCATTTTCTGACACATTTTCATACTTGTTGAGGGAGAGTGATAAAGAAATATGGGCAATGATTCAAAGACTAAAAGAATCCCCCAAATCCATCATATTCCTTATATTAAATGGTTGGTGAGGAATTAGTTTTACATTCAAGCAAAAATATTTTTCTACTTGTGTATACTCATGAAATTGTATAGTATTTAAGTATGCTCATAGACACATAGGAATTACTAAAAACTTTTTAGTTTTGTTTGGAAAAATTCCAGACACTAAAAAATCCAAAGTAGCCTAAATATATACTAAAACCAATACCCAATTCACACCCTAGATTATAGTCTTATTATAACTGACATTTGATATAACACATTAGAACACAAATCTTGTGGTAATTCTCTTTAGACTGTCCTGCACGGTTCGAGTTATATTAAGAGTTGTGAGCACAGGACTCTGGCAGTAGCCTTGTAAACTGGATTAACCAACGTAACTACAAAACAATGAACTGGAAAAGTGGAAAAGAGGGTGTGATTACTGGGGTCACTGAGGGATCTTTGTGCAAAGCAGATTTAGTACAGAGTTTCTCTAAAATAGCCAATTGCCTGACATGATTTTTCTTTTTCTTTTTTTTTTTTTTTGAAACAGTGCCTCATGCTGTCACCCTGGGTGGAGTGCCGTGGCATCACAGCTCACAGAAACCTCCAATTCCTGGGCTTAAGCGATTCTCTTGCCTCCCCCTCCCAAGTAGCTGAGACTACAGGCACCCACCACAATGCCCAGCTATTTTTTGGTTGTAGTTGTCATTGTTTGGCAGGCCTGGGCTGGATTTGAACCCACCAGCTCTGGTGTATGTGGCTGGTGCCTTAGCCACTTGAGCTACCCAGGTGCGGAGCCCTGACATGATTTTTAAAAACTGACTTACATTCAAATCATTCACATAACTTCTAAGAAAAAGATTACATTAAGTAAGATTATGCATACTGAATATTCACAAAACTGTATTGTTGCCCTACAAAGAAAAAGTTTGATGACAGAACTTTAATTCCAGATACTTCTAGATGAAGCCATATCAATGCTGCCCCAGTGCTTAGACCCTTGGGGTTGCACTAAAAGTGTATGGTACGAACATTCTGAAAACTAGTATCCAAGAAGTCTATCAACATTCTTCAGGTTTACATATCCTCACTTGCTAATAGTGTTTGAAGACCAATAGTAGCAAAGTGACTCAAACTGCAAAGATCAAAAAACTGGTTAAGCTTTTTATGTCTTACATTAGAGATCTTTTCCTACCTTAGGGTTATGAAACAATCCCACTGTATCTGTTTTAGAAGATTATTCTGCCTTTCACATTCACATCTATAACCCACGTAAAATTGTTACATATAAGATTTTTTTTCCTTATAGCCAGGCAACTGACACAGAAGCAATTAGTGAAAAGATGAGTCTTTCCCAAAGCACTGCAGAAAGTCCTTGAGTCTTTCCCAAAGCACTGCAGAAAGTCCTTCACACTCTGTTCCTGGTCTATTTGTTACTCTTGGGCCAGTGCCTCACTATTTTAATTAGTAAGTCTTAAAATAAATCTTAATAACCAACTGAGCAATTCCTCCTGCCATGCTATGTTTTCCTCCAACAATGTGTTGTCCATTCTTGCCCCTTTGCATTTCCGTATATATTTTAGAATCAGCTTATTAATTTACAAATCCACATATAAATCTGCTAGATCGTTCATAAATCTAGAGATAAATTAGGGGAGAATCTACATTTTTATGACACTGAAGTCTTCCTACCTGGCTCCAGAGTATTATCTACCTTCTGTGATTTCCTCTCAATAATAGTTTTTCCTCTTCTGATATTGCACATTTTCCACTGCACTTGACATTTTTGATGCTATTGTAAATAGCATCTTTTAAGTTTTTTTGTGTTTGTTACTGTCCTATAGAAATACAACTGATTTTATACACAGTATTGACTTTGTATCCAGCAATATTCCTGCTAAAAACTGAATGTTATGTGTGTACCCTCTCTGCCAAAATACTAATATTATGATAACTGGAGATGGGGCTTTAGGGAAGTACATAGGGTTAGATGAGGAATTAGGGTGGGGACCTCAAAATGAGACTGGTGCGCTTATAAAAAGACACCAGAGGGCTTTCTCACTCACTCTCTGTCTGCCATATGAGGACATAGCAAGAAGGTGGAAGTCTGCAAGCCAGGTAGATAGCCCTTACCAGGAACTGAATCTGACTTATCTTGTGACTTCCCAGCCTCCAGGACTGCAAAAAGATAAATTTCTGTTATTTAAGTCTATGGTATTTTGTTATTGCAGTCCAAGATAAAATAATGCCTAAAATTACATATTAATTTAATAATTTAGCCTTAGATTCTTTTGAAATTCCTTTTGTTCACAATCATAGCTTTCCACAAATAAGACATTTTATTTGTTTACCTATTTGCCCAAATGAACTGGGTATGTCTTCCATTCCAACGTCAAATACATGTGTTATCATGTACAACCTTTTCTCATTCCCTCTGTCAGAAAGATTTTCATAATAAGTAGAAGCTACATATTTTAGCTACACTGTGCTAAGCAAACTAATGCTCCCCTGAAAAGATGTCTATGTCCTCCTCCTGACAGCTCATAGTAAAAGGGACTTAGTATGTGTGATCAAGATAAGAAACTTGAGATGGGGCATTTGTCCCAGATTATCCAGGTGGGCCCAATGTATACACTACGGTCCTTTTAAGGGAAAGAGGGAAACAGGTGGGTCAGAATCATAGAAGGTGCTGTGATGGAAGATGCAAAAGCTGGAGTTATGTAGCCAAGAGAATACAGGCAGCCTCGCACTAGAAGCTGTAATATATAAGATAATAATTCTGCCCTAGAGTCTATAAAATGATATAGCTTTCTTAATAGCTTGTTTGTAGCTCAGTGGGACCCATTTTGGACTTCAAATCTCCTGTAAGAATTGTAGAACAATGAATTTTCTACCACTAAGTTTGCAGTAATTTTGAAGAGCATGTAGAAGAAAATATATTTTTTCCCTTTTCTCCAATACGTTGGTACATACATATTATGGTGACAACACAAAATATTTAAAAATTTAAGTTTTAAAACATTGATATAGGCTCAGTGTCTGTAGCTGAGTGGCTATGGCGCCAGCCACATACACCAGAACTGGCAAGTTCAAATCCAGCCTGGGCCTACCAAACAACAAATGACAACTACAATTAAAAAAAAAATTTTTTTTTAAATGGCCAGGCATTGTGGTGGGCTCCTGTAGTCCCAGCTACTTGGGAGGCTAAAGCAAGAGAATAGCTTAAGCCCAGGAGTTGGAGGTTGCTGTTAGCTATGACGCCACAGCACTCTACCTAGGGTGATAAAGTGAGACTATGTCTCAAAAAAAAAAAAAAAAATTTAATTTTCTCATAGAGATTTTATTTGAAAACATAGTTTCCATGTCCAGTTATGACCACACTGAAGTACAAAGAATTAAGAAATAAAATAAATGTATAATTAAATCCCAGGAAAATGTACATACACTAATATACACGCCACATATACATGACACAGACTAGCATGAGGCATTTCATAATAAAGCTCTTAGGGTTTAATATCATTTGGATCCTTGCCCCTTCCAAATCTCACAGTGAAATTTGATCTCCACTGTTGGATACGGGTATTGACAGGATGTGTTTGGGGTATGGGAGCAGATACCACAAAAATGGTTTGATGTCTTTGCACAATAATGAGTTCAATCTTCCTCTGCTGGTACATGTGAAGGTTATTTAAAGGAGCATGGGTACCACCTGTCTGTCTGAGTGTCTGTCTCTTTCTCTCTCTCTCCCCCCCTTTCCCTCCCCCACCACCTCTTGCCACTTGACATCCTGCTCCCCCTTCATCTGCCGTGACTATAAGCTATCTGAGGCCTCTACCAGCAGCAGACACTGATACCACCTTTCTTATACAGCCTGCAGAAATGTGAGCCAAATAAGCCTCTCATTTTTATTAATTAGCTGGCCTCAGGTATTTCATTTATAGCAACACAAAACAGAAAGACAGGGCTATTCTGAAATAATAAATTGGCAAGTACAAAAACAAATTAAATTTTTTGTGATTATTTTCCATTCTCATTTACACATATTCTTTTTTTACAGCTGTACTATCAAAATATTTGTATCATAATAGTTCAAGTGAGAAAAATATAGAAAAGGTGAGGCACACATTTCCAATTTCATAAAGTACTTATTCTATACATTAAAATTTCATACCAATAATTTTATAGAAATAAGAGATTAAAAACATTGACAAAAAACGTTTTTAAGTTCAATATGATCAAGGAAATAATTTAGATTTCCGAGCTATAATCACAGAATAATTCAAAATAAAATGTTGCTACTGATGAAGCATTGCTAATTATGTTAATATTACATTAACCAAATAAATAAGTGAGCAATTATCAAGGCAAATTAAGCAGAGTTTACTCTTCCTTCAATAATACATACAAATTATACAAGAATTATTTATAATCCACAGAATTACCTGAATAACCCCCCATAGAATTACCTGAATAACCAAGCTTATATATCTGATCTGTGAAGTTAGTATCTTCTTTTTGAACACATCAAATATTTCAACATATTTTAAAAAATTCTAATTTCTACCAGAAATATATCAAAAGTGCTCATTCAAAATTCAGAACAAATTATATCCACAGAAGTCACTAACGTGCCAAAAGAATATGTTAACTTCTCAAGGAAAATGAAGCAAGAGCTGGAAACCTTCATTCTATGTGTGAGGAAGCAGAAATTTTACTTTTCTTACAGCTATAAATGTAACCTTTACACACAAGAAACATCTGCAAGTATTATTATGTAAAGTGGGCTGCCCAGAAGAATCTTTTTCGTAAGGAATTTTAAAAGTCTATTTTTTTTATGTACCCACATACAGTAATTATAAACCACGATTGGCATCCAAAATCAAACAAGAAACAAAAACAAAAAACAACTGCTCTTTGCGTTCATCTAAAATAAGTGATACTTGGAAAAAAGGTAAAGGAATAATTCTATGTGAATTTCTTATATTTTATGAATTTACAGGCTTTACATACACCCAACTCTCCAACAGAAATACCCAGCAAATAAATCTGAGGAATAAAAAGAAAAAATTTCAAACAACATGAAGGATCTTAAAGTACTTGTGGGTAATATTAAAACAATTCTGTAACTGGGCTCCCAGGGAGGAAAAAGAAGGAAAGAAAAAGGCAGAAGAAATAAACTTCCCCAATAGGATAAAACCCATAAACTCAAAGATTCATAAAAGTCAGCAAACCTCAAGCAGGATAAACAAAGAAAACCACATGTAGTTATGTCAGTCAAACTACTGACAATCAATGATAAAGACAATTACCGAATTGTTGCATGGTCCAGTGTTCACTGTGTGACATTCAGGGTCTTCTTCCATGCTGTCATGTCTGGGTATGACGACTCTGGTATTTGTACTGTGCAGAATCTTGCCTTAAGGATGTCAAATCATCTTCCCTCTTTCTCAACCAATTCTTCCCTCAACATCATAGGGCTGAGTGGTTGATGGAGAAGAAACAATGACTTGGATCTACCTCAGCTTAAATGTTTCTTGACCCATTACCTAAAAAAGAACTAACTCACTCTCAGGATTAGACACAGATCTCTAGATTAAATATGGGGCTAGCCAGTATAGCACAGTGGTTAAAAGGCTAGGTTTGAAATTACATGTTTTTGCAATCTTCTAGCTGCCTGAAAATCTCCCCCCAAAATATATTACTGTTAAGAAGATTAAATTCTTAGCACTGTCCCTGGCATGTAGAAATGGACAATAATTGTTTGAAATTATAACCATAATTATCAAGTTTAAAGAAGAGGCCAAGTAATTCTACTTATTAAAACAAAAAGTAACACATCTAATAATTTGCATTTCATAAAATAAATGAATCTAATACATTGCATTACCTAATTTTATGTACCAAACAGAAAGAAATAATGTTTTGTTGCCAAGCGAACCAGGACACGTTCTATTGCTTGTATGTTACCTCCTGATTTCAGAGGTAGTAATAGGCCTATCTTAGAATCAATTAAATAAGGCATATATATTAACTCCTTTAATCAACACAAATTAAGTTCTACAACATAGACACAATGATCTCTGTCAGAAGAAGAAACTGAGGTGCACAAAGTTAAACACCTTGCTCAAAGTCACAGAGTTGGTGAAGGATTCAAAGACATCCAACCTGGTTTCAGAGTTCTTGCTATTAGCCACTTTCATTAATGCCTCTGTTTTTCTTGGGTTCTTTCTTTTTATTAACTTTAAATATTAGTTAGGCTAATTGTCAGGCTCTGACTGTTGAAAAAGACAAAAGAGAGCTCTTCTATGTTGCAGGAGACAAAATGTGTCATCTATTATTTATAACAAAATTCCACACAGAAGATCAGTGATTTTCAACCCTGGTTGTCCTTCAGAATCACTTCAGATGCTTAAAAAAAAAACCATAGATGCCAAGAGATAACCTCAGATTTATTGAGTTAGAACCTCCAGGGTTGGAATATAGAGACCTGTGCTTCTCTGAATGCTTCAAATATGACTCCGCCACACAGTCAGCCTTAAGGACCAATCAACCTTGTCTTTGATTATTTCATTTTTCCACCAGTACATTCTCCACTATGCTTACCACTAATAATCTGCAGGTAATATAAAATTGACTGTACATCAAAGTTTTATGATGTTTATGATGTTAATATGATCTTAATTTATCTCATTACATTTTAAAGTATATATTTATTATTTATGTACTTGAGATTGCTGAGAAAGAAAGTTTCTGTTTCTAGATAAATGCATCATCATCACCCAAAATGATCAAAACACGGCTCTTCCTAGCATGACAGAGAAAATGAAACAGCGCTTTTTGTTGTTGATGTTGTTTGTTTTGTTTTTTTGAGACAGTCTCACTTGGTCACCCCGGTACAGTGCTGTGGCGACTTAGATCACAGCAACCTCAAACTCTCAGGTTCAAGCGATCCTGTTGCCTCAGCCTCCCAAGTAGCTGTGACTATAGGTACCTGCCACATCAACTGGCTATATTTTAGAGAAAGAGGTCTTTCTCTGGCTCAGGCTGGTCTCAAACCTACAAGTTCAGGCAATCCATGCACCTTGGGCCTCCCAAGTGCTGGGATTACAAGGGTGAGTCACTGTGCCCAGCCCTGAAAAAGAGCTTTTGAATGAAAGTCTTTTTGTCAACCTTTCGTTTTAGTGACAAACACTAAACTGCCTGCTCAGTAATACTTTTCCAGGCCTGTGGCCTTGTTTCCTAAGGACACTGTCCTTATCTTAGCCGTAACACACAGCAAATCAATGACATGCTTCCGTGTATGTCCCCCCCCCCCACTGATTGCTGAGCTCCTTGAGGGAAGAGATTCCATGAGGGTATCTTCCATATATGACTCAGTGATAGCGTAGAAACTCAACATATAAGTGCTGAATGAATGAACAAAACTCTTCCTCAAATTCATACTTCATACTTATGTTAGTGTTTTATATGTGTATATAAAATAGAACTTAATCATGTCCTCAACTTCCTTTTCCAGCTACATCTCTAACAATAAAACCTCATGACCTTCTATCTATTTAATGTTGAATTACTCATGTCTTTTTATATTACCCAGTTTTCCCAAGACATTGACAATTCTACCAATATTTATTCTTAAAATCATACTTAATCCTTCAAAACAAAAATGTTATCTCATCTATTAAAACCTACCTTATTCAAAGAAAATGTGTCACTTTAATTATAGGAATCAGTGTAAGGAAGCATGGAAAAATTACTCACAGCATTCTTATTATGCTTCAGAGCACTGACTAAGAAACCTATATCAGACTAGGGCTATTATGTCCAGCAGAACTTTCTGCAATAATAGAAATACTCTATATCAATACTGCCCAATAGACAGACATGGTTGGTGAGTACTTAAAATGTGACTGCTGCTGTTCATAAACTAAATTTTCAATTTCGTTTGGGAGTAATTGAAATTTAAATGGAAATAGACATACACGCATAACTGCCATGTTGGGCAGTCCATTCTTTGAGGCATACTGGGCTACAGCACAGAGCACTATCTTCAGCCTCATCCTACTCAATCTCCATATTAATACTCTGGATCACATTCTTTAGAGGTAAAAAGGTGAAAGGAGAGGTGAATAAGTTGGCAAGAGGAAGGATGCACCCTTTCCCCAAAAAAGACATCAAAATACTGGTAACAAGATCTATACCTAGCACATTTAATGAAAGCAAATACATACATAAAGAGACTGAAATAACAAATCCAAAAAACAAATACAAAAAGCTTCATGAGTATAGATAGATGATGTGAATTCACTGGTATACAAACAAGAAAAAGAAAACAAAATAGATCTTAATTAAATGAAGCTTAGCATGTCAAAATTCTGTCACTGACTACTCAAAGAGGCTAACAGCATTATGAGTATATACCGAACGAAGCCATTCCCAAAGTGAGGGAAGATGGCCACTGCACTCTCTGCAGGCCAGGGAGCTATGCCTGATACATGAACTAAGTCAGGGTGCCACAGCAAAAGCAAGTCCTGATCCAACTGGAGCAGCTTTCATCAAGAGGGCCAGAATGGTATTTATGGGCTCAAAATCAAGAGAAGAATCTGATTTTTCTAACACTTTCATGTAAATCAAAGGCATGCCTTCCTTCTCATTCTTCCCACGCCCAACCATTTTGTTCACTAGAAAAGAGGCATTCACCCCATCTTTCAAAGTTGTCTGAAAAGTCCTGGATTTTAGCTCAAAATACTGACAGGGACATCCGTTAAGCATGTGATTATGCCCAGTGCTTACTTATGCACCCAATAGAAAGCTATATTTGAAAATATGTCATTTATTATAACTATTATTTTCTTTAAATGTGAAGCAGATTGAAAATCTGATTATTAGAATTATATAAAATACTACATAATTTTATTTACAGTAATCTTTATCAACACCAGATACATAATAAATAATTTTGACAGGGCAAAGCTCAAAGATATTGGCCTTAAAAAATTTTATATAGTAATATAAATTTAAAAAAAATGAAAACAGGACTATCACATTTTCAGCACTAGTATTTCTTTACATTTATAAAATAACTTTATAGTTGCAATGACAATAATATAACCACATTTTCAAAATATAAACCAAAGAATATATAAGTAAATAAGTCTCTCTTGTTTGTTAGACTATTTTTTCTAAACTGTTCTCTCATCATTAAGCCATAGAATAGACATTAGTGACATAAACAGCCACATTTTATATCTGAAAACTTGAAGTCGGTCAACCAGCCTCCCTAGGTGAGGGGGACATTGGGAATCCTGCCTCCTGGGCCGCTCTTCTCCTAAGCATCCATTAAGACTAACTCACTGCTCTGACTCTCCAGGAACATTAGGGAAGATATTCATTTGTTTTCCTTAAATACCCAACAGGCAGCACAGCTTAAATATTCATATTTTATTTTCATATTCTTAATAAACAGACGTGAAAACAGCATAGCAAAATAAAGCTGGTTTCTAAGTTGTATTACCATCTAGAAGATCTTCCACCGATTCAAAAAATACTGTTTAAGTGCCTATGGTAGGCCATAACCATTCAAGGCATCACTCTAGTTCATCCATTCTAGGAGGTGCTGCAGAGAAAAAATTTCTGCCTTCCTGGGTCTTATACTTTAGTAGAAGAACAAACAGAAATAAGGAAAATACAGAAAGTTTATTAGGTAGTGTTAAGTGCTGTGGAGAAAAACAAAGGCAGAGAAAGGGGAAAAGCATCAGTAGACTCCACAGGAAACAGGGTAATGAAATACCTCATTGAGGAGGAGGCAAGAAAGAAGGTGGCAAGCCATGAAGGACTCTGAGAGCAGAAGATGCTGGGGCAGGAGCAAGGCTGGGATGTCCCAGGGTCAGCAAGAAGGCCAGTGTGGCTGACATCCTATTCCTAGGGTGGAAGGGAAAGGAATAGGAGCCAAGGGCAAAGTCAGGCCCTGGAAACCCTTGTAGAACTGACCAACTGCCCCTCATTCTCTCACACCTACCACTTTCACTCATACCCTATATCCCTGAACCTCGCTCCTCTCAGTTAAGAAAAAAATCAAATAAGTCACTATATTTTGGAAAAAGGGGAAAACATTTTTCCATGGATTGGCAGTTCCCCTAAATCTATCCTCAGGTATAGTGTATTACTCTGGAGAGTAAAAATACCATTACATATTGGTTAATATTAAAGCTCTTATATGGCTGCCAACTCACATTATTTGAAACTACCTCTGTTGGTATTATGGATGCTTATTACGGCCTCAAATAAAACAAAAGGAGATAAGAAGACAGAGGAAGAAATAAAATTTTATCTCATTGGTCATTATTTACCTTTACAGTACACTGAAAGTTTTCCAATGTTTTTATAACTATGAATTTTGACTTTAAAACCTGAAATCCTAAGCCATAGCTAGGTAGTTGGCTTGGGTTATTTCCTAGTACTATGAGTTTGGCAGCTGAATAAAATCGAGAACTATATGTTAATATTTTCTTGACCACAATTATGCCTAGATCAGCATAAGAAACCAGAGAAAGCATCCTGCCAGAAATACTCCCTGCAGCTGGCCCTGAAGCAATTTTCCCATCTGTGGTCACAGGCAGGGGAAGCTTCCCAGGTACCCAGGAGAAGCATATACCTGAGGCACTGGAGGCACCTCTGAGAAACCTACATGACTGTGGGCAGCAGTCATTCTTCTGGGTCACTGATTCTCTTCAGTAAATATGTCTATATATTAGGAAATCTCATAGAACTATAAAAGTAGGTCCAATCCAAAAATAAAATTAAAAATGCATTCTGTATTATTTTGCATTGCTGACCTGGAACATTTGCTGCTTTTGACAAAAAATTGGAACGAAGGATTCTTTTTAATCAGAATCCCCAGGACAGACATGGTTATTTGTGAGGATCCCAAGAACTATGACAGATAACATCATCACTCTACACTAAAGAAAGACTATCTCTTTCTTTAGTAGAAAGACTACCCTCTATCTAGTCTTTCTTTAGTAGAAAGAGGATAGTCTTTCTTTCGTGAATACATTCATAAACCGTAAAAAAATATATACTTGGTAAAATTTTAAGGCCTATCATTCTTCCTCCATTCATTAAAAAAATTGCAAAATCAAGTTACAAAAATAACCATTTCTTTGTTAATGATCCAATTTGCCAAATCTTAAATCTCATGCCTTGATTTCAAACTAAAAAGTTAACATTAGTTTATAACCTATATTGAGATATAAGTCATAGCAGAAAGGATTAACTGGCAACAAATAAAACTGAAATTTTAAAATTCCCAACACTAGCTCTGAATTAATCAATTTTTCTGGGCCTTAGTTCACTCACCTATAAAATGAGGATACTAAAAGCCGCTTCCCACTTGTGAGGTGGAGAAGCGGCTCTTGGAGATGATACACACAAACCATCTAGCTCTCCATAAATTATAGTACACTATTATTACCACCAATTTGCATTAGTATTTGTCGTTAGTGAGACCCTACAACCATGGCATCTGCCCTGATAAACCATGGATAAAAGCTGTGACACACAAACCCAGGAGGACAGAAATTCTGTCTACTTCACCTCTACCTCCCTCATGCATCACAGTGCCCAGAATTTTAAAGGTATAGAATAAAATACCTTTTTATTGGAAGGGAAGAAGAAAGATAAATCACTACTCCTGTGAAATATTTTAATAAACCTCAAAGTTGAGATCAGCCTCAATTTTTTAAATCACTTCCTGCTGTAAGAGTCCACTCTGATATTTCCAATATTAAAGACATCTAAAAAGCCAGAGGAATATCTTTGACTGTTTTTGGAGTTCATTTACTTAAAGTGGTAAAGATCTATCGTACGTTATTCTCAATTTGCAAGTAAATACACATCAACACATTCCATATTTGAGACCTAAAAGGACAGGGAAAATCAAAAAGCAAATATATTCACAACCATTAACACAGTGGTTGTATTTCTCATAATGGGAAGCCATATAAAAACAAACAAAACAAAAACCATAAAAAAACTCTAAGTATAATATAAATACTAAAAGCAAACTATAATAAATACAAATATATGAAATGGTCAGTAAACTGCTAACACTGTAGCTAAAACTTTTATAAGGATACCTCTTGCAGGCATGTTCCAAACTCAATAAAGGAGGTTGATACCACAATGGCTGAGAGAAACATCCAAGTCAAAACACATCTAGAGGGAACAAAGCGCTTGTAGAACCCAAGGTCTCAGCAGCCCTAAATAATATTCCACCTGTCATTATGTCAAACAATTTGGCCTACTTCCATAACAAGACAAAAGTCACTTTTGTGGCGTGTCAAATGTGCTGAGAGAACAAACTGGGAAAAGCTGCTTAAAGGTTAGAAATACTCTGAGCAGTTTTAAAGAACAGCAATAAATAAAACTTGTTAATGCCCCTAACATTGCTTTTCAAAAATAGTCATGAATTAACAGATGTTACTAGTATAGCTACACATTCAGGTGATGAACAAATTGAGTTATATAAATAGGTGATCTATAAATAAAGATATCTGGAATGAATAATTAATTACAGACCATGTGGAAAAGATATATTACAAATTTCAAACATCAACAAAAGGACACCCAATGAAATGACTTTCAAACTACAAAGAGCAGACCTCATATTTTCCATCACCTGAAAAGCAGAACCGGTCATAAATTATGTTTTCATATATTAAATTGCTCCTAAAAAGCAATTCAGGATTGCCTGCATTCTAGATTTTTAAAAATTAAACTTAGTCAATATTCACAATATATAAATGTAATTACTGTATTTTTCAGTTTATCAAAATTTAGTAAAAGGATTTTGGAAATAAAGATAAGTAATAACAAGGCCAAGAGAAGGTTTAAAAGAAATCTAAGTAGGCAGAGGTAAGGAAGAGCAGAGAGCAAGAAAAAGAAAAAAATATATTTTGACCAATCACACTTACATACTTGAAACAAATTCCTTCTTTGCTGAATATTTTCTCATTATTTTTGTCCCTAGGGCTGGCTGACAGAGATATTTTGCCCATGTGAAGGGTAAACCTGTTTTGTCCTCTTCCTAGGATCCCAAAGCCCCCCTTTCTTCCCACCTCCCACCTATTCACCATAAACAGTTTCTTTCACCTTCAACACCCATCTTGGCAAAGTCCCTCAGGTTCCCCCAGCCCTGCTGCCACAATTACACTTTGTGACAAATGTCTTGATATGGAGGTGAAGGCAGTGAGATTGATCAGAAGAAAGAAAAAAGCAAGTCCTGTCTCACTGGGTTGCAGAAAAGCTAAGCTGATTTCATATTAGCTGATTGTTTAAAGAATTCCACATATAGAGTGCTTTTGGGGGAGTTTTCGGTGGGGGGTCATTCCTAGCCTTTCATGTATATTCCTATACAAGAACCCAATGAGGTAGGTACCATTATCATCTCTGTGTTACACATAAGGAAGAAGAGCACAGCAAGGGTTAGTAGCTTGCCCAAGGTCACAAAAGGCAGCAGGCAGCAGAGGCAGGGCTTAAGCCCAGGTCACCCAGCCCCAGTTCCCACATCTGAACCACTACACCCTATTACCCTGAAATCTTCCTCTCCAGACTCCTATTTAGAGCTCAGAAGCAGCAAAACAGGTAAGGAAGCACAAGTAAGAACTCTTACAATATTTATTTGATTATGGATTTAGAAAAGTAAAACAAATTAAAATATTATAAATTCATGAAGAGTCCAAGCTCTAGAAGAGGGAGGTGGTTGCAGTGGTATTTTTCTCTGGGTTTTAGAGTAGGCAAGGAAACCAGTTAATCAATCAAACAACTTTAAATGGCATTTGGCTCGAAACAAGGAAGGGAAAATATAACATCTAACATTCATAGCTACATGACATTCTATCTGTAGGAAAGGGGAGAGATGATTTGAAAGCAGTTTATGTGGTGGAGACCAGAAAGCCTCAGCTGTCCACAGTTTAACAAGCAATATTGAGATTGGTAGAACAATTTTAAAAACCAAAAAGTCATCAGGCCATACAAGTACAGGAATATTTGCAAGATTAAGAGAAGTACTTGCACTGCTGGGAGCCTACCACCAACAAACCCTGGCTGAAACGACTCACAGAGCAAGCATTGCTCTTTTTCTAAGGAACTGCCCTGCCTGTTGTCCATATACACACAGCTGCTCTGAAGACTGTGAGTTTATCAGTGAGTGTGCCCCACCATCCACACATCCCAGATGTCAACTGGTTAACAACTGTAGTTACAAACTTCAAATCTAAAATTCCCTGTTCAATTGGCTACATTATCAAAATTAGAAATTTCTAAGATAGAGTGTACAGAAAATACCAGCAGTATTTTTTTCCACATTCTTCTTCTATTTATTTCTTATTCTGGCAAATTGAACTTAACTAAGAAAGCACAAGAATTCCTTTTAGTCTATTAGCATAAGGGCAATAAAAGACTGGCCAGAGTGAAGCACTCCATTAGTCTTTTCCCCAAACCTATCGGCCCTAATAGATAATGAATAAAGACAAAAACTAATATTGTATACATTTGAAAATCCCATACGGCTACCTTAGCTACCTCATACATAATGAGAGTTCAATGAATGTTGAAAGATTAACAATACAACAAACTAAATACTACATATATCCAAGATGTGCCAGAAGCTACATCTTTAGCAAAAAATAACCAGGCCATCTTACCCAACAATTAAAGTGAAGACTGAAACAACTATGAAAAACAATGATATGTGGGATACTTTACATTTTAAAAAAAGGAACTAAAATTCTAAACCCTCAAACCCAAGACTTCCATTCAGCCACTTGCACTGCCACATTTCAAATTTCTAACACAAGAAAATGGCAAGTGATAGTGAAGACTGAATACCAAACCAAAGATGATCCAAGCTCAAGCTGCTACCTTTCTTATTTTAAATATGCTCTTGGGAGACTGACACCATATACCCCGGCCTAACTTTCTTCATCTCTAAAATGCAAATACCTCCATTAAAGCCACAAAGAAAAACATGGGTGAAAATGATGAAAAAACCTTTCAATCTGTAGAACAACTCTTTATTACTGAAGAAATCAACACACAAATCAGAGCATTGTTCATGCAAGGCACAGAAAGGTGTGTGTGTGTCTCCTCAAATATGTTTTATATTATAGATATTTTTCTTTACATAGTAGGAAATGCATATCAGAAGACCAAGTCATCATTAATTTACTTAAAAAGTAATTTATTGTTTCTATAAATTACATCCCCCAAAATGTTCAAAATCTAAAAGAATAGGGGTAATTATCCTATTAAAGGTTCCAATAGTTACTTGAGGGTTTCTTTGAAGAAAAGCAAGATATCTATAGAGGTTTAGGATATTTAAAAGTAGACTGCCTTTCTTTTACTATTATAAAATGGATCAAATAAGAAAATATTATTGGTCCAAAATATGCTGGAATTTCCAATTCTTTCAAAGATATTAGAAGAATAAACCCTTAAGTTTTGGTTTCACAACAGTAGGGAATGGATTGTGGGAGTTATAGTTTTGTTTTTGAGTGACCAATTTCTGCAAACTGAAGTTTAAGGAAAGATACTGGAAGTCATCCAAAATAAATCTTCTTTCAATTTCATCATTTTAGGACAAGCAGTAGATAGATCCTCACGCTGCATGGAACAAAATCAATCAAAGCCAAGAACAACAAGCATCGCTCTTTCAAGATCACTTCATCAGGATTTAGCAGAGGCAAACACAATGAGGTATCTGTACGCTGCTAGAATAACAACATTTTCACTTTGTTATTCACTGTGCTCTAATCTGAACCCTATTTTCCTGTTCCAAATGCCATTTCAATATATGAAGTTGCTATAGCTGGTAAAATCACAAACACATCTGTGAATTTCTATCCACTTAAATTAGATGAGTATGACCTTTCCCCATCCCAAGTTCAGATATTCTGCATTAATATACTGTTTTCTTTTTGCACATATTCTTTTTATCCATCTGAGACTCAATGACCCTTCCCTAGAAATATCAACTAACGGTTTTGTTTTCAACATTGGAATGTTTAGATTAGACAGTCAGTGCACAGGGAAAATTAATACAGCCCCCACCTGCTGCAATTCATACTAACTTCTGCCCAAGCCACTCCCGCGCTAAATGCACCAGCATGCCTCAGAAATAGCTCTGGGCCTGGGGGAGGCACCTTTTCTAAACGGATCCAGTTACTCTTCGTCATTGTGGCATCCTGGAAGGAAAGAGTATCAGTCTGTAGGAAAGGAAGAAGTCACGCAACAGACGCATGAGAAAGGAATGCATTTACTATACAGAAAAATGGCATTCTGCTTATGAGGCTGCTTTTGATTTTCAAAAAAAGTTTTTTATTGATATATAACATTTTACACATTTGAGAGGTATGTGTATTAATTATGGATAGACTGTGTAATAATTAAGTCAGGATATTTGGGGGTGTCATCACCTTGAGTATTTATCATTTCTGTGCTGGAAACATTTCAAGTGCTTTTATAACTATTTTGAGATATGCAATATATTGTTACTAACTATAGTCATCATATTCTGCTACTGAACATTAGAACTCATTTCCTCTAACTGTATGTTTGTAAATAAGCATCAATCTCTCTTCATGTCCACCTACCACCCTCATACCCTTCCCAGCCTCTGGTATCTAATGTTCCTAGTCTCCATTCCCATAATATCAAGATTTTTAGGTCCCAAATATGAGTGAAAATATGCACTATTTGTCTTTCTCTGCCATGGTTATTTCACATACCATATAACCTTTCCAGTTCCAACCATGTTGCTAAAATAACGTATTTCATTTTTTTATGGCCAAAGAGCATTCCACTGTGTGTATATATATATGTATGTGTGCATATATATGTATATATATGTACGTGTATATATGTTTTCTTCATATATTCATTTGCTAATGAAAACTAAGGTTGATTTCATGTCTTTGCTATTGTGAATAGTGCTGAAATAAATATGGGAGTGCATTTATTCCTTTGATTATACTAATTTTTTTTTCCTTTAGAAACCCACTAGTGGAATTGCCAGATTGTATGATAGCCCTATTTTTAGGTTTTTGAGAAATCTCCATCCTGTTTTCCATAGTAGTTGTATTAATTTACATTCCCATCAATAGTGAATAGGAGTCCTTTTCTCCACATGCTTGCCACTATGTGTTATTTTTTGCCTTTTTAATGACAGCCATTCCAACTGGGGTAAGATGTTATCCCATTGTTATTTCCCTGACAATTACTGATATTGAACAGTTTTTCACAGACCTATTGGCCATTATTTTTTTTTCCCTAGAATTGTCTATTCATGTCTTTTGTCCACCTTTTTCTTATATTGGGCTTTTTATTGTTGTGTTGTTTGCATTTCCTATATATTCTGGAGACTAGTCTCTTGTCAGATAAATAGTTTGCAAGTATTTTCCATCCAAAAGGTTGTTTCTTCACTCTGTTGGATGTTTCCTTTACTATGCAGAAGCTTTTTAGGTTAATATAATCCCATTTGTCAATTTTTGTTTTAGTTACCTGTTGTTCTGAGGTCTTAGTCATAAAATCTTTGCCTATACCAATGCTCTGAAGTGATTTCCCTCTGTTTTCCCTACAAGTTTTATAGTTTTGGGTCTAATGGTCAAGTTTTCACCTCCTTAGTAAAATTTAGTCCCATGTGTTTTATTTTCTTTGCAGCTACTGTAGATGGGATTGCCATCTTGATTTCTTTTTTTTTTTTTTTAGCTATTTCATTATTGGTACATAGAAAATACTAATCTTTCCAATGTTGATGTTGTATCTTGTAATTTTACCGAATTTGCTTCTCTAAGAGGTTTTGGGTAGAATCATTTGTTCTTCCTTAATAAAAGATCATGTCATCTGGAAAGACAGACAATTAGACTATTTTTCAACCTGAATGATTTTTCTTTCCCTTACCAAATTGCTCCAATTAGAAGCCCTATGATAAACAGGAGTCATAAAGAGGAGCATCTTTGTTTTGTTCCAGTTCTTATAGGAAAGCCTTTCAACTTTTCCCCACTCAGCAAGCTCTAAACTATAGGTTTGTCATTAAGGACTTTCTGATTGAAGTTATGTTCCTTCAGTGCCAAATTTATTTAGAATTCTTATTATGATGGGATGTATAATTTTATCTAATCCTTTTACTACATCTATTGAGATGATCATGTTTTTATGTCCTTCATTCTGTTAATGGGATGTATCACCTTAATTTGTGTATGGAAAACCATCTTTATGTTCCTGGCATAAATTCCACTTGACGGTGATGCATTATCTTCTTGATGTGCATCAAGTTTGCAAGTTTACAAGTATTTTGTGGAGATTTTTGCATCTATGTTCAACGGCAATATTGGCCTATAGTTTTCTTTTTTTATTGTTGTATCCATATCTGGTTTTGATATTTTAGTCCTGCTTCTACTGTAGAAGGACTTAGGAAGAATCCCTTCTTCTTAGATTTTTTTGGAATAGTTAGTTCTTATTTGGTAGAATTCAGCTATGAATCCATCTGGACCTGGGCATTTCTTTACTAGGAGATGATTTATTACTGACTAACTCTCGCTACTCATTACTGCTATGCTCATGTTTACTATTTCTTCTTGATTCAATCTTGGAAAGTCACATGTCCAGGAATGTATCCATTTCCATTAGGTTTTCTACTTTGTCAGCATATAGTTTTTCATAATACTCTGATGATCTTTTGCATTTCTGGGATGCAGTTGTAATGTCTCCCTTTTCACTTCCGAATTTATTTGAATTTTCTTATTTTTTTTTTTTTTTGGTTAGTCTAGCTACTAGTTTATCAATTTTCTTTACAAAGAACTAAACTTCTATATAATTGATCCTTTAGTATTATTATTTTAGTCTCTATTTCACTTAGTTTTGGTCTGATCTTTATTATTTCTTTCCTTCTGCTAAATTTGGGTTTGGTTTGTTCTTGCTTTTCTAGTTTCTTTATACCATTGGGTTATTTACTTACAATCTTTCTACTTTTCTGATGTGGGCCTTTATTGCTATAAACTTCTTTTAGTCCTGGTGATATCCCACAGGTTTTGGTATGCTGAGTTTCCATTTTCAGCTGTTTCAAGAAATATTTTGATATCCATTTTAATTTCTTCATTGAACCAATGGTCATTAAGGAGTATGTTGTTTAATTTCCATGTATTTGTAGAGTTTCCAACATTCCTTTTGGTACTGATTTCTAGTTTTATTCCATTGTGGTCTGAGAGGGTATCTGATGTAAATTTGATTAAAATTTTTCATTTATTTGAGCACCTAACGTATGGTCTATCCCATAGAATGTTCCACATTTTGATGAGAAAAATGTTCTATAGTTACTGGATAAATGTGTAAATGTCTATTAACTCATTTAGTCTAAAATACAGTTTAATGTTTGAATTGTCTATATAATTTGTCTAATAGTTGAAAGTAAAGTGTTGAAGACCCCTACTATTATTGTACTGCAGTTCATTTTTTTTTATTAAATCATAACTGTGTACATTAATGCAATCATGGGGTACAATGTGCTGGTTTCAGATATAATTTGAAATGTTTTCACGAAACTGGTTAACATAGCCTTCACGGCATTTTCTTAGTTATTAAGACATTTATATTCTACGCCCAGTAAATTTCACATATACTCTTATAAGATGCACCATAGGTGTGGTCCCACCAATTACTCTCCCTCCACCTAACCTCCCCCCTGCCCTTCCTTCCCTCTCCCCTTCTTCTATAATTAGATTATAGCTTTCATAAGAAATCTAAAAATTGGTTTCATAGTAAGACTGAGTACATTAGTCTTACTTCCATTAGACTTACTTCCATAGTCTTACTTCCATTAGTCTTACTTCCATAGTTTTTCTTCCATTCTTGAGATACTTTGCTAAGAAGAATATGTTCCAGCTCCATCCATGTAAACATGAAAAAGGTAAATTCTCTATCTTTCTTTAAGGCTGCATAACATTCCATGGTATACATATACCACAATTTATTGATCCATTCATGGGTCGATGGGCACTTGGGCTTCTTCCATGACTTAGCAATTATGAATTGGGCTGCAATAAACATTCTTGTACATTTATCTTTGTTATAATGTGATTTGCTTCTGCACAGCCAAGAACACAGTAAGTAAAGCAAGCAGACAGCCCTCAGAATGGGAGAAGGTATTTGCAGGTTATGTCTCCGACAAAGGTTTAATAATCAGAATCCACAGAGAGCTCAAACGTATTAGCAAGAAAAGAACAAGTAATCTCATCTCAGGGTGGGCAAGGGACTTAAAGAGAAACTTCTCTGAAGAAGACAGGCACATGGCCTACAGACTCATGAAAAAATGCTCATCATCCTTAATCATCAGAGAAATGCAAATCAAAACTATTTTGAGATATCACCTAACTCCAGTAAGAGTAGCCCACAAAATCCCAAAACCAGAGATATTGGTGTGAATGTGGAGAAAAGGGAACACTTCTACATTGCCAGTGGGAATGCAAACTAATACGTTCCTTTCGGAAAGATGTTTGGAGAATACTTAGAGATCTAAAAATAGACCTCCATTTGATCCTACAATTCCTCTACTAGGTATATATCCAGAAGACCAAAAATCACATTATAACAGAGATATTTGTACCAGAATGTTTATCGCAGCCCAATTCATAATTGCTAAGTCATGGAAGAAGCCCAAGTGCCCATTGACCCACGAATGGATTAATAAATTGTGGTATATGTACACCATGGAATATTATGTAGCCTTAAAGAAATATGGAGACTTTACCTCTTTCATGTTTACATGGTTGGAGCTGGAACTTATTCTTCTTAGCAAAGTATCTCAAGAATGAAAGAAAAAGTATCCAATGTACTCAGCCCTACTGTGAAACTAATTTATACCTTTCATGGCTATAACCCAACTACAGCACAAGAATATGGGTAAAGGGGCAAGGAATGGGAGGGTAGGGGGAGGATGGGTGCAGGGAGACTAATTGGTGGGTCCACACCTACGTTGCATCTTAGAAGGGTACAGGTGAAACTTAACTAAATGTAGAATATAAATGTCTGAACTCAATAACTAAGAAAATGCCATGAAAGCTATGTTAACCAGTTTGATGAAAATATTTCAAATTGTATATAAAACTAGCATATTGTACCCCATGATTGCATTAATGTTCATAGCTTTGATTTAATTAAAAAAAAAAAGAATGGAGGAAAAAGTATCCAATGTACTCAGCCCTACTATGAAACTAATTTATACCTTTCATACGAAGACTGTAACCCAATTATAGCACAAGAATATGAGGGAAAGGGCAAGGGAGGGGAGCGTGGGGGTAGGATGGGGGGAGGAAGGGTAATTGGTGGGACCACACCTACAGTGCATCTTAGAAGGGTACAGGTTTAACTTACTAAATGCACAATGTAAATGTCTCAACACATAACTAAGTAAATGCCATGAAAGCTATGTTAACCAATTTGATGAAAATATTTCAGATTGTATATGAAACCAGTACATCATACCCCATGATTGTATTAATGTATATGCCTTGATTTAATAAAAAAAAAAAAAGAAAAAAAATAGTAACATCTCAGGATATAAAATCAATGTCCACAAATCGTTCACCTTTCTATATGCCAATAACAGCCACAATGAGAAGCTAATCAAGGATGTAATTCCCTTATCAGTAACTTGAAAGAAAAAATAAATACCTAGGAACATACCTCACAGAAGAGATCAAGGACCTCTATAGAAAAATCTATAAAACCCCAAGAAAAGAAATATCAGAAGATAATGACAAATAGATTTTCATACCATGCTCCTGGCTAGAAAAAAATCAATGTTGTGAAAATATCTATATTTCCCAAAGCAATCTACAGATTCAATGCCATTCCTATTGAAATAACAACATCGTACTTTCAAGACGTGGAAAAAATAATTCTTCATTTTGTATGGAACCAGAAAATAACTCCATATAGACAAGGCAATTCTTTGTAATGAAAACAAAGCCAGAGGCATCCGACTACCACACCTTAGGCGGTACTACAATACCATAGTGATCAAAACAGCTTGGTATTGGCACAAAAATGGAGACATAGACATCTGGAACCAAATAGAAAACCAGGAGATGAAACTAATATCTTATGGCCACCTAATCTTTGATAAACCAAACAAGAACATACACTGGGAAAAAGAATCCCTATTCCATAAATTTTGCTAGGAGAACTTGATATCCACATGTAAAAGACTGAAACTGGACCTGCACCTTTCTCCACTCACAAAAAATTGATTCTAGATGCATAAAAGACCTAAATCTAAGGCACAAAACAATAACAATCCTTCAAGAAAGTTTGGGGAAAACACTTAAAGCTATTGGCCTGGGGAAACAATTTATGAGGAAGACTTACGTGGCAATTGCAACAACAACAAAAGTGAACAAATGGGACTTAATGAAACTGAAAAGCTTTTGTACAGCTAAGGAAACAACAACTAAAGCAAATAGACAACCTACACAATGGGAAAGGATATTTGCATATTTAGAATCACACAACTGTTTGATAACAAGGATCTATAGAGAACTCAAATTAATACACATGAAAAAAGCCAACAATCCCATATATCAATGGACAAGAAAGATGAATAGAACCTTCTCTAAAGAAGGCAGATGAATGGCTAGCAAACATGAAAAAATGTTCAGCATCCCTAATCATTAGAGAAATGCAAATCAAAACCACCCTGGATACCATCTAACCCCAGCTAGAATGGCCCACATCACAACATTTCAAAACTGCACATGCTGCTATGGATGTGGAGATAGAGGAACACTTTTACACTGCTGATGGGACTGCAAACTAATACAACAATTTTGGAAGGTAGTATGTAGAACCCTCAAAGAACTCAAACCAGACCTCCCATTTGATCCTGAAATCCCACTACTGGGCATCTACCCAGAGGAAAAATAGTCCTTTTACCATAAGGATACTTGTACTAGACTGTTTATCACAGGTCAATTTGTAATTGCCAAAATGTGGAAACATCCTAAATGCTCACCAACCCAGGAATGGATTAACAAGGTGTGGTATCTGTATACCATGGAATACTATTCAGCCACTAAAAAAGATAGAAACTTTACATCTTTTCTATTAATTGGATGGAAGTGGAACACATTATTAATAGTAAAGCAAGGAAGAATCCTATATATTCAATCCTAATATGAAGACAATTAATGACCTAGTACACAATTAATGAGGGTTGGGGGAAGGGGAGAACAGAGAGAGAAGGAGGGAGGGGATGGGGGTTGCAGAGTGTGGCACATCTTTTAGGGGTGGGAAAAATTATAAAAGGGTCTTTTTTTTGATTATGTCAAATACATATAGATCATGAATACATTCATGCATATGTGGGATACAATGTGCTGATTTTTTTAATATAATCTGACATAGTTAGATCAAACCAATCAACATAGCTTTCACCTCATTTACTTAATTATTGTTCCAAAACATCTATGTTCTACACTTGACAGATTTGACTTGTACCCTTGCCATATGCTCCATAGGTGTGGTCATGCGTTTTACCCTCCCTCTGTCAAACCTCCTCCCTCCCCTCCCTTCGCATTCCATTTCTCTCCTTCATCCTGGGCTATATTTGTGTTCTATCTTTCTTAAGAAAGTGTGAGTAAATATAAGCAGGTTTCATAGAAGTATTGAGTACATTGGATACTTTTTCCTCCATTCTTGAGACATTTTACTCAGGATAATATGTTCCAGATCCCTCCATGTAAACATAAAAAAGTAAAGGCTTCATATTTTTTAAGGTTGCATAGTATTCCATAGTATACATATACCACAATTTATTAATCCATTCATGGGTCCATGGGCACTTGGGCTTCTTCCATGATTTGGCTATTATGAATTAAGCTGCAATAAAGAATCTGGTGCAAATATCTTTTTTTGCAAAGTAATTTTTGGTCTTTGCAATATAGTCCTAGTAGAGAAATTACAGGATCCAATGGCAGGTCAATTTTCAGATCATTGAGTGTTCTCAATGATCTTGAAAATCATTTGTTATGTCGGCTACAGCTTACTGGAGTTAGGTGGAATCTCAAAGTGGTTTTGATTTGCATTTCTCTGGTGATTAAGGATGATGAGCATTTTTTCATGTGTCTGTATACAATGTGCCTGTCTTCTTTGGAGAAGCTTATGTTTAGGTCTCTTGTCCATAGTGAAATGGGATCATTTGTTCTTTTCTTATTGATAAGTTTGAGTTCTCTGTGGATTCTGGTTATCAGACCTTTGTCAGAAACATAATCTGCAAATATCCTCTCCCATTCTGAGGGCTATCTACTTTCTTTACTTACTGTGTTCTTGGCAGTGCAGAAGCTTTTTGGATCAGGTATCAGTAATACATTTTTGGTATAGCTTCAATTGCCCTGGGGGTCTTCCTCATAATGTTTTCTCCCAGACCAATTTCTTCAAGTTTTTCTCCTGCACTCTTTCCAAGAATCTTTACAGTTTCGTATCTTAGGTTTAAGTCTTTTACCCAGTGAGAGTCAATTTTTGTTAGGGGTAAAAGGTGTGGGTCCAGTTTCAGTTTTCTGCAAGTTGCCAACCAATTCTCCCAGCACCATTTGTTAAATAGGGAGTCTTTCACCCAATTTAAGTTATTGATAGGCATATGAAAAATCAAATGATGATAAATGCCTGGGTACATCTCTTGGTTCTCAATTCTATTCCATACATCTATCTCTCTATTTTTGTGCCAATACCATGCTGTTTTGATCACTATAGATTTATAGCATGGTCTAAAGTCTGCTAGCGTGACTCCGCCTGATATGTTTTTATTTCTGAGTAATGTCTTGACTATTCAAGGTTTTTTCTGATTCCGTATCAAATCGTATCAAATTAAGCACTAGTTTTTCCAGATCTTTAAAGTATTACAGAGGTGCTTTAATTGAAATTGCATTTAAATTGCATTAAATCTGTAGGTTTCTTTAGGTAGTATGGACATTTTAACAATGTTGATTCTGGCTCAGCGCCTGAGGCTCAACGGGCTAAGGCGCCAGTCACGTACACCTGAGCTGGCGGGTTCAAATCCAGCCCAGACCCGCCAAACAATGACGGCTGCAACCAAAAGATGGCTGGGAGTTGTGGTGGGTGCCTGTGGTCCCAGCTACTTGGGAGGAGGCGGCAAGAGACTCGCTTGAGCCCAGGAATTGGAGGTTACTGTGAGCTGTGATGCCACAGCACTCTATCCAGGGTGACAGTTTGAGGCTCTGTATCAAAAAAAAGAAAAATGTTGATTCTACCCAGCCATGAGCATGGTATGTTTTTCCATTTGTTGACATCTTCAGCTATTTCTTTTCTCAAAGTTTCATAGTTCTCTTTATAGAGATATTTCATGTCCTTTGTTAGTTACACTCCGAGATATTTCATTTTCTTTGGCAGAACTGTAAAGGGACTAGAGTCCAAGACTGTTTTTTCAGCTTGACTATTGTTGGTATATATGAATGCTACTGATTTGTGAGTATTTATTTTGTAGCCTGAGATGCTGCTGTATTCCTTGATCACTTCTAAGAGTTTTGTGGTTGAGTCCCTGGGGTTTTGTAGGTATATAATCATATCAACTGCAAAAAGTGAAAGTTTGATCTCCTCTGACCCTATATGGATACCTTGATTGCCTAATTGAAATGGCTAAGATTTCCATTACAATGTTAAAAAGCAGTAGAGACAGTGGGCATCCTTGCCTGGTTCCTGACCTGAGTGGAAATGATTTCAATTTTACTCCATTCAATAAGATATTGGCTGTGGGTTTGCTGTAGATGGCCTTTATTGGATATTATCAAACACAATTTCTGCATCAATTGAGAGGATCGTGTGATCTTTGTTTTTTAATTTGTTTATGTGGTGTATTATATTTATAGATTTACATATATTGAACCAGTCTTGAGAGTCTGGGATAAATTGCACTTGGTCATGGTATATAAATTGTTTGATGTGTTGCTGGATTCTGTTTGCTAGGATCTTATTAAATATTTTTGAATCAATAGTCATTAGAGATATTGGCCTGTAATTTTCTTTTGTTGTTGGGTCTTTTCCTTGTTTGGGGATCAGGACAATGTTTGCTTCATAGAATGTGTTGGGAAGGATTCCTTCTTTTTCTATGTTTTGGAAAAGGTTAAGTAATATAAGTACTAGTTCCTCTTTAAAGGTTCAATAAAATTCTGATGTGAAACCATCTGGTCCCAGGCTTTTCATTTTAGAAATATTTTGTATAGTTGATGCTATTTCAGAACTAGATATAGACCTGTTCAAAATTTCCACTTCTTCCTGGCTAACTCTAGGAAGATGGCGTGCTTCCAAGTATGGCTCAATTTCCTTCAGATTTTCATATTTCTGAGAATACAGTTTTTTGTAATATTCATTGAGTATTTTTTGAATTTCTGTGAAGTCTGGTTATCTCAGCTCTGTCATTTCTGATTGATGAAATTAGAGATTTAACTCTTTATTTTTGGTTAGGTTAGCCAAAGGTCTATCTATTTTATTGACTTTTCAAAAAACCAACTTTTTGATTCAATGATCTGTTGTATAATTCTTCTATTTTCAATTTCATTTAATTCCACCCTGATTTTGGTTATTTCTTTTCTTCTGCTGGGTTTGGAGTTGGAATGTTCTTCCTTTTCCAGTTGCTTGAGATGTCCCACTAAGTTGTTAACTGGCTCTCTTCCCATTCATTTGAGGAAGGCTTGCAATGCTATAAATTTCCCTCTTATGACTGCCTTTGCACTATCACAGAGGTTCTGATAATTCGTATCTTCATTGTCGTTTTGTTCCAAAAATGTGGTAATTTCTTTCTATTTTTTTATTTAGATATTTTTTTCAATTAAATCATAGCTGTGTACATCAGTACAATCAAGGGGTACAATGTGCTGTTTTCATATACTACCTGAAATGTTTTCATTGAACTGTTTAACATAGGCTTCATGGCATTTTCTTAGCAATTGTATGAAGAGATCTATATTCTGCGTTTAGTAAGTTTCACCTGTAACCTTCTAAGATGCACTGTAGATGTGCCCCACCAATTACCCTTCCTCCGCCCCAACCTCCCCACTCCCCTTCACTCCCTTGCCCCTTTCTCCATATTCTTGTGCTATAATTGGGTTATAGCCTTCATATGAAACTTTTAAATTAGCTTCACAGTAGGGCTGAGTACATCGGATACTTTTTCTTCCATTCTTGAGATACTTTGCTAAGAAGAATAGGTTCCAGCTCCATCCATGTAAACATGAAAGAGGTAAAGTCTCCATCTTTCTTTAAGGCTGCTTAGTATTCCATGGTATACATATACCACAATTTATTAATCCATTCGTGGGTCAATGAGCACTTGGACTTCTTCCATGACTTAGCAATTATGAATTGGGTACAAATATCTTTGTTATAATGTGATTTTTGGTCTTCTGGATATATACCTAGTAAAGGAATTATAGGATCGAATGTCAGGTCTATTTTTAGATCTCTAAGTATTCTCTAAACATCCTTCCAAAAGGAATGCATTAGTGTGAATTCCCACCAGCAGTGTAGAAGTGTTCCCTTTTCTCCACATCCACGCCAACATCTCTGGTTTTGGGATTTTGCCATGTGGGCTAATCTTACTGGAGTTAGGTGATACCTCAAAGAGGTTTTGATTTGCATTTCTCTGATGCTTCAGGATAGTGAGCATTTTTCATGTGTCTGAAGGCAGTGTGCCTGTCTTCTTTAGAGAAGTTTCTCTTCAAGTCCTTTGCCCACCCTGAGATTGGATCACTTGTTCTATTCTTGCTAATACATTTGAGTTCTCTGTGGATTCTGGTTATTAAACCTTTGTCTGAGGCATAACCTGCAAGTATTTTCTCCCATTCTGAGGGCTGTTTGCTTGCTATATTTACAATTTTCTTGGCTGTACAGAAGCTTTTTAGTTTGATCAGGCCCCAGTAGTGTAATTTTGATACTGCTTCAATTGCCTGGGAAGTCCTCCTCATAAAATATTCACCCAAGCCAATTAGTTCAAGAGTTTTCCCTGCACTTTCTTCTAATATTTTGATAGTTTCATGTCTTAAATTTAAATCTTTAATCCAGTGACAGTCTACCTTAGTTAATGGTGAGAGGTGTGGGTCCAGTTTTAGTCTTCTACAGGTCACCCAGCACCACCATTTGTTATATAGGGAGTCTTTTCCCTACTGAATGTTTTTAATTCGCTTGTCAAAGTAACAGTAAGTACCTGGATTCATCTCTTGATTCTCTATTCTGTTCCAAACATCTTCCTTTCTGTTATTGTGCCAGTACCATGCTGTTTTGATCACTATCAATTTATAGTAGTCTGATAGCATGATTTCTCCTGCTTTGGTTTTACTTCTGAGTAATGTCTTGGCTATTCAAGGTTTTTTCTGATTCCATACAAAAAGAAGTATTATTATTTTGAGATCTTTAAAATTTGACAATGGAGCCTTGATAGGAATTGCATTAAAATTATACATTGCTTTGGGTAGTATAGACATTTTAATAATGTTGATTCATCCCAGCCACGAGCATGGTATATTTTTCCATTTGTTAACATTTTCAGCTATTTCTTTTCTTAAAGTTGCATAGTTCTCTTTATAGACATCTTTCAAATCCTTTGTTAGGTAAACTCCGAAATATTTCATGATCTTTGGCACTACTGTGAAGGGAATAGGATGCTTAACTGTTTTTTCGGCTTGGCTATTGTTGGTATATACAAAGGCTACAAAGATTTATGGGTGTTGATTTCGTAGCCTGAGACATTGCTGTATTCCTTGATCACTTCTAAAAGTTTTGTAGTAGAATCCCTGGTGTTTTCCAGATAAACAATCATATCATCTGTGAAGAGTGAAAGTTTGATCTCTTCTGACCCTATGTGGATACACTTGATTGCCTTTTCTTCCCTGATTACAATGGCTACAACTTCCATTATGATGTTGAAGAGCAATGGAGAAAATGGGCAACCCTGCCTGGTTCCTGATCTAAGTGGAAATGGTTTCTTTCTTTCTTTTTTTTTTTATTGAATCATAGCTGTGTACAATAATTCAATCAGGGGGTACAGTGTGCAGGTTTCACATACAATCTGAGATATTTTTATCAACCTGATTGACATAACATTCATGAGATTTTCTCATTTACTATGTGAAAACATTTTTGATCCGTATTTAGAAGTTTTCTCCTGACCCTTCAAATATGCACCAGAAGTGGGATCTCACCCTTTATTCTCTCTCCCCTTCCCTCCCTCTCCCCTTTCCCCGTCTTCTCGTGCAATAATTGGGTTGTAGCCTTCTCTTGAAAGATATAAATTTGCTTCATATTAGGGGTATATACATTGTATACTTTTTATCCCATTCTAGAGATACTTTGCTAAGGAGAACATGTTCCAGCTCCATCCATGTAAATATGAAAGAGGAAAAGTCACCATCTTTCTTTAAGGCTGCATAATATTCCATGGTATACATGTACTGCAGTTTATTAATCCTTTCGTGGATTGATGGGCTCTTGGGTTTCTTCCATGACTTAGCAATTATGAATTGGGCTGCAATAAACAATCTGGTACAGATATATTTGTTGTAATGTGATTCACTTTTGTTGTCAATTTAAAATTAACGATCATGGATAAAAATTTCATAGAAATTAGCTACATTCCTAAAATGGCTTATTTTCTTGGTAGTTATTTCATTAAGAGTTCATATATTTTGAGAAATATCATGTCATATTCAATGCTTTAAATATTGTTTTCATTATATCCATCCCTATAAGTTGAGTCTTTAAGGATTAAAAGTTAACTGCAAATAGCAAAATGTTATATTGAAGATTTTTTCTCTTCAAACACATTTCATGTGCATTATTAACTTTGAATAGCAAACAAGAGACAGATTTGTAGGGGAATAACATCTATTTTCCCAGTGTTTATTTTGAAATCATTTGTTGTCTGAAATTACAGTGATAGACACTTCCTCTGGCTTTTCAAATATTTCAACTACATATATGACATTTTTTTCTTTTCTTTTAAATTTTTTTTATTAAATCATAACTTTGTACATTGATGCATTTATGGGGTTCAGTGTAGATCTCTTGGTTCTCTATTGTGTTCCATAAATCTTTACTGCTCTGTTTTTGTGCCAGTACCATGCTGTTTTGATCACTATAGATTTATAGTATAGCCTGAAGTCTGCTAATGTGATATTTCTTGATTTATTCTTATTTCTGAGTAATATATTTGCTATTCAAGATTTTTTTCTGACTCCATATAAAATGAAGTACTGTTTTTTTCCAGTTCTTTAAAATATGACAATGGTGCTTTAGTAGGGATTGCATTAAATCTTTAAATTGCTTTGGGTACTATGGACATTTTAATAATGTTGATTCTTCCCAGCCATGAGCATGGTATGATTTTCCATTTGCTAACATCTTCAGCTATTTCTTTTCTTAGAGTTTCATAGTTCTATTTCTAGATATCTTTCATGTCCTTTGTAAAGTATATTTCCAGATATTTCATCTTCTTTGACATAACTGTAAAAGGAATAGAGTCCTTAACTGTATTTTCAGCTTGACTGTTGTTGGCAAATATAAAAGCTCCTGACTTGTAAGTATTGATTTACATATCCTGAGATGCTGCTGTGTTCCTTGACCACTTTTAAGAGTTTTGAAGTTGGGTCCCTGGGATTTTCCAGGAATAGGATAATATCATCAGCAAAAAGTGAGAGTTTGATCTCCTCTGACCCTATTTGGATGCCCTTGATTGCCTTCTCTTGCCTGATTGTGATGGCTAAGATTTCCATTACTATGTTGAATAGCAGTGAAGACAGTGGGCATCCTTGCCTCATTCCTGATCTGAGGGGAAACGTTTTGAATTTTATACCATTGACTATGATATTGGCTGGGGTGCTTTGCTATAGATGGCCTCTCTCAGTTTAAGAAATGTCTATTCTATGCCTATTTTCTTAAGTGTTCTGATCATGAAAGGATGCTGGATATTATTAAATTATTTTTCTGCATCAATTGAGAGAATCATATGGTCTTTGTTTTTTTATTTTATTGATGTGATGTATTATATTTACAGATTTGTATATGTTGAAGGAACCCTGTAACCCTGGAATAAAACCAACTTGATCGTGGTATATAATTTTTTTGATGTGTTGTTGAATGCCATTTGCTAAGATCTTTTTGAATATTTTTGCATTGATATTCATTAATGATATTGATCTATAATTTTCTTTCTTTGTTGGATCCTTTCCTGGTTTGGGGATCAGGGTGATGTTTGCTTCATAGAATGTGTTGGGACGTATTCCTTCTTTTTCTATGCTTTGAAAAATATTGTATAATATAGGTACTAGTTCCTCTTGAAAGGTTTGATAGAATTCAGATGTGAAGCCATCTGGTCCCAGAATTTTCTTTTTTTGGAGCTTTCATATTGTTGATGCTATTTCAGTGATTGATATGGGTCTATTCAAGATTTCTAATTCTTTCTTGTTGAGTCTAGGACAGTGGCGTGCTTCCAGGTATTGGTCCATTTCCTTCAGACTTTCATATTTCTGGGAATAGAGATTTTTGTAGTAATCACTGAGGATTTTTTGAATTTCTGAGGTGTCTGTTGTTATTTCTCCTTTATTGTTGCTGATAGATGATACTAGGGATTTTACTTTTCTGTTCCTGGTTAGGTTGGCCCAAGGTTTATCATTTTATTAATTTTTTCAAAAAACAAACTTTTGTTTTGTTGATCTTCTGAATGATTCTTTTGTTTTCAATTTCATTTAATTATGCCTTAATTTTCTTTATTTCTTTTCTTCTGCTGGGTTTGGTGTTGCAATGTTCTTCTTTTTCCAGTTGCTTGAGACAATCCATTAAGTTGTTGGCTTTCTCTTTCAGTTTTCTTGATGAAGTCTTCCAATGTTATAAATTTCCCTCTTAGGACTGCCTTTGCAGTGTCTTCATTGTCATTTGTCTTCCAAATATTTGGTAATTTCCTTCTTAATCTTGTCTTGACCCAGCTATCATTCACCCTAAGATTATCTACTTTCCATGACTTTGTTTGAGTATGAAGATTTCCATTGCTATTGAGTTCAACTTTTATTCCATGGTGGTCTGAGAAGATACAAGGAATAATTTCTATTCTTTGAAATTTGCTGAGGTTAGACTTGTGTTCTAGGATATGATTCATTTTGGAGGATGACCTAGGGGCTGATGAGAAGAATGTATATTCAGTTTTATTAGGATGAAATTTTCTGTAGAGGTCTGTAAAGTCCATTTGCTCTAGGGTCAGGTTTCTTTGTTTAGTTTATTCTTGGAGGATCTATCCAAAACTGTCAAAGGGGTGTTAAAATCTTCAACTATTATAGTGCAGGAAGATATCAAGTTGTTCATATACATTAGAGTTTGCTTTGTGATTTGAGGAGCATTCTGGTAGGGTGCATAAATGTTAATTATTGAAATCTCTTCTTATTGGGTGTTTCCCTTGACAAATATGTAGTGAGCATCCTTATCTTTCTTTATCTATGTTGGTTTAAAGCCAATTGTATCTGCAACTAAAATTGCAACCCCTACTTTTTCTGATTTCCATTTGCCTGTATTATACAAATCCATCCCTTCACCCTGAGTCTATTTTTATCCTTTAAGGTAAGGTGAGATTCCTGTATACAGAAAATATTCGATCTGAGTTTATGTATCCAGTCAGTTAGCCTGTGCCTCTTTAGATGACAATTTAAATCAATCACATTAATTGAGAGAATTGATAAGCCTACTTGTGTTTTGGGTGTCATGATTTTCAGATGTCCAGTGGACATTTTTAATCCTTTCATCACACTGAAAGTTGGGTTTTGTTCAAAAATTTCTAGGTGAGTTTACTTTGAAAGTAGAGCATTGCACTGGTCTTTGTGGAGGATGTGTCTGTGAATATCCTGGAGAGCTGGTTTAATTATGGCAAATTTCTTCAACATGAGTATATCATTAAAGTATTTGATTTCTCCATCACAAATGAAACTCAGTTTAGCTGGATACAGGATCCTGAGCTTATCCACCTCTGGCTTGAAACGTTTTAGCTGAGAGATCTGCAGTCATTCTGATACTTCTTCCTTTGTAGGTGATGCTTTTCTTACATCTGGCTGCTTGCAGAAATTTCTCCTTCATCTTAACTTTGGCAAAGTTAACCACAATGTGTATGGGAGATGCTTTATTTGGATTGAGTCTTGCTGGAGTTCTGAAATTGTCTGCTATCTGAAGTTCTGTACCACTTGCAATACTTGGGAAATTCTCCTTCAAAATCTCTTGGAGTAGAGCATCTGTATCTTTAGGGCCATCTCCTTCAGGAATTCCTATAAGACAAATGTTTGATCTTTTGTAGTGATCCCAAAACTTTCTCAAGGAATGATCAGTTTTAGCTCTCCATTTGTCTGCTTCTTTGAGTATTGGGGAATGTTCAAAAGCTTTGTCTTCAGTTTCACAGATCCTTTCTTCTGCCTGGTCAACTCTATTACTGAGGAATTCTACTGTTTTTGAGAGTTCCTCAACTAACTTTTTCATTTCCTTGAGCTCTGCTATCTCTTTTCTCATTATGTCCATATCTTTGGTGACTTGGGTTTTGAGTTCATTAATTTCTGGAGACAATTTTAGAACTACTCTTTGGAATTCAATTTCTATCTTTTATTCCATATTAATTATCTTATTTGCTATCCATATTCTGAATTCAATTTCTGACTGCTGCCATTTGTCTATGCATGGCATGTCCTTTGTCATTTCTTGGGGGGGTTTATCTACTCTGGTTATTCATGTTGCCAGAGTTTTTCTGTTGGGTCCACACCATGTTTATTTTTCACTGCTTGATATTAGAACCAATTGGGATTGCCAGGTAGTAGAGATAGCCCCTTACCAAAGAGCTAGGCTTTGTAGTTGTGGCTTAACTTCTACAACCTTACAAAGGCCCCTTTCAGAGTTTTGGCCAGAGGCTCTCAGGATCTACTTTGTGAGATAGAGCAAGCTAGGTCTGTTTTGATATCAGCCAACCTCTCCCCTAGCCTAAGAAGCCACAGTATTGTATTTAAATCTCAACTGTGAAGAGATACAAACAGCTGCAGCATGAAGACCTCACCCTTCAGTTCTTTTCTGCTGCAGAACTTTGAAGGTCAACCTCAGAATGTCCCCGAGCAGACAGCCCCAGACATGGGTTCCAATTAATTTATCTCAGGCAGTGCAAACTCTGCTCTTCAGAGAGAGATTCAAGGGTCTTCAACAGCACAATTGGACAGGGATTCACACAGTGGTCCACCAGACTCAGTCCACACTGTTGTCTGCTTCTCTGCTTATAGGCCCAGTTGGAGCCAGGGGCTATGCACTCACTCACCAGTCTCAGTCCTCACCCAGTTAGACTCTGCTTGCCAGACTAGTCAGAATCAGGGGACCATGCCACCACCTGCCAGTCTCAGTCCACTTCCTGCAACCTCTATTCACAGGCTCTGTTGGAGTCCAGGCACCATACCCCACCTGTAGGTCTCAGTCCTCATGTGGTAAACCTCTGCTCGCAGGCCCAGCAGGGACTGGAGACCAGCCCTGTCTGCCAAAATCAATCCACATGGGGCAACCACTCTCCCACTGTGAATTCCATCAGAGTTGGGGGTTCTGCACCTCATCCCACCAGACACAGCCCAAACCAAGGGTCAACACCACCACTGGCCAGGCATAGTCGTGGCCAGGGGACTGCTTCTCCTCTTACTGAGTGTAGCTTTCTTCCCACAATCTCTTTCTTCCCTGACTCTGTCTTGATAGTTGGTAGTTCACACTATGCGCAGATCTCTCAGGACAAGACCAAACACTCTGTGCACTGCAGCGGACAGAACTTAAGATCACCATGTGAGGGGGAAGGGTGGACTGGGAGTTTGGACTTGTGGGAGAAAATATCCGTTCAACTTTATGCCTGGAGGTTGGTGTCTAGGTTCATAAGTGGGACCTCCTGGGAGAAAGAGACCTGGTGTTTAGCAGCGAGGTAAAATGAGGGGTCTTTTGTTTCCTGCTCATTGGCAGATAGCCTGTGGTGGGTCTCCTGCCTGGGAGGAGGGGTCTCCCATCCTCTAGTCAGTATGCTTTGTACCTATAATTTATTTTCTTGAATGCTCTTCCTTGGAGTTACAGCTTGCCAAACTTCTTTCTTGGCTCAGCTCCCCAACTTTGGCTTCATGGAGTCTGACTCCATCCAGTTTTTCTCCCTCTGCTCAGAAGCCTCTACCAAGGCTTGCTACCAGTCGGCCATCTTCCCAGAATTCCCCTAAATATATAATATTTAAAAGGAATAAATATTTGAATATAATATTCGCTCATTTACTAGATGTCTAATAAAGTTGAACTAGTTAATTTCAATCAAAATTAAAATACATAATTAGATTATTTTAAGTAATTAAATATTGTATAGTATTTCTAAAAATAATTTTAGTAATATTGATTTTGTTGCCTCATTTAAAGACAATGTTGGCCAAGCTTAGAATAAATAGTGAAGGGAGTAATAATTACTTCTTGTTGTTAAGTTAAATTATAAGTGGAATCTTAAATACACAGCAACCAAGGTCAAATACATTGGGTGATATATTTTTAATAGACATTATATAGAATTCTGGGAAAATTTGCCATCTCTACCACTTTGCCTTTTTAAAATCTATAAATGTAGAATTCATAAAGACTTAGTAAATATATAAGCTACAAAAACTAAACTCACACTGATCCAAAAATAAAGAGAAATTCAATGGGCTAATGTAACTTAAAAATACAAGGATAAAATTAACTTTAGACTCAGATGGATCCAGGAAATTGAATATGTCATTAGGACAGTTTCTTTGTCTCAATACTGGTTTTATTCTCATGTTATTTGTATATGGTGACCCCCGTTAATCCTATGTTAATATTCTGCCTTTTGAATAAGGAAAATGGAATTACATCTTCTCAAGAAAAATGGTCACGTAAGCATATTGGGTCATTTAGCCATCCTGGACTCAATCTCTCCGGTTCCCAGATTAGAATTAATTTATTGTCTAAGATTAGGCCATTTGCCCACCTGAAAGCTGCCATGTATGTTTAGAATAGTGGAGTTACTCTCAAAGTACATGAAGTGAGTGGGGTCTCAGGAGCTTAATTTACCAAGATATTTATATCAACCATGCACAAAAGGATGAAAACTGACTCAAACACAATTTTTACAATGGAATAACTCGTTTTATTTTATGTATTTTTTAAATATTTTAACATTAACAACATTTTTAAATTTAACAGGGTGAATATGAAATGTTACTGTTTATATTCCAAAAATTCATGTTTAATAATTTCAATAATTCTAGAATAAAATTCATTAATATTAGGTTATAAGATTTCAGGAAGTATCTATGACATTATATGCAGCTTTCTTTTTTTTTTCTCACAACCAAGGAAATGAGTTTCCTCACCATAGACCACTAATAAATATGATATTTGTTTTGTCACGTCAGAATCCACTATGACCTAAAGATAAATGTCAAAAAGTTGTAAGCAAAAACTAAAAACAGCTAAAAGTCATGACACGTATTATTTTTGAGCCTCAAAGTAATTTCTTTTTTGCCTTGATAAACGTTTTCTAGGCATGTATGTGAGAGATGAATGTGTTATTAAATTAATTTATAATATCTTTCCAGTGATTGTTTACTTAGAAAATATAACCCTTCTAATATACTTGGTAAGGGAGTTGAATAAGAGGAATACTGAAGCAGAGCCCATATGGGACCCAGTGACCCAACAATATTGACCAAGAAATGAGGACAATGAGAAGGGAAACTGGAATGATTTTGTTTTTTAATTTAATTTTTAAGATTAAATAGATAATTTACAATGGTACAAGAGGACAAATTAAAAATATACTATCATAGATGGTCATATTTCCTGTATCTTATTTTTTAAATCATTTTCTTCAAACGGTGAATATTCATCATATATATTTTTAAGTGCCAAATATAAGTTAGAATAATAAAATTTGTGATAAATTAGTAAAAAATAGTCCAACTTCCATATAGATAACTTCTATTGAACATGTAAGCTCTGACTCACTACTCTGCCTTTACTCATTGGCTGTGTGGCACCCTATGTAGAGATTATACACTATGACTATTGTGGAGCTCAGCACCAGCAGTCATCAAGATTTTGGCTCTTCCCAATTTGCCACACACTCTCTTGAATGTGAACATGTGATTTACTTCATGGTAAATGAAATGTGAACAAAAGTAGTGTGTGTCATTAGGGGGTGGAAGCATTTGATTGCTAATAAGTGATCTCTCACGCTTTCTTACCCAGCAGTGATGAACTTTGGAACCTCACCTTGCAATGCAAGCAGCTTCCATCACTCTTACTGGTGACAAAAAGTTAAGCCTGAGTTGGAATTGTAGCATGAACAAATAATGAACTTTCTTTTGAAGTCACCAAATTTAGGGGACTATATGTTACTAAGAATTCTAGCCTATCCTAATACAACTACTGATGGCTTATCTGGTCATTTTATTCTTAACTTTCATAAATGATTAGCTCAGTTTTGTATAGTTTCTTCAAAGGTGAATAATGTTGAAGATAAAAATGAACAAAAGCCAAATTAACATATTCTCCACATTTACAAAACTGGTAATTCTTGTGAGTGCTGGATTCCAATGAAATGAGTGCTATAATGTAGGTACAATTGAGATGAGAGAACATAAATAAACATGCTAGAAATAAAATTTTACAAGAAAGTTACCATTTTAACTAAGATTTGAAGGACAAAGAGATCAATAATAATAAATCTTAAGAGACTTTATTATATAAATATAAAATACAAGCTCATGATTCCCTTTCAACTAGTTAAATTGCAAATTTTCTGATTCCTGATTCCATACTTTGCCAGTACTTAATAAAGTAAAAGTGGTATTAAATAATGATGTCTCATCTCTGTCCGTCATAAGGGACACATTTGGGCTTTAATTAAATGTTCTCAAATCCTTTATCTTGAAGATTTTTAAGCCTAGCAGGGAGAGGGGCAAGACTAGAGGCATGGGTTACCAGATCATTCCAAACAGAGGAACGAATTTTAAGAAAGGAAACAAAGTGCAGGCAAAACCCTGAGAGAAAGGGGCCAGAATACGCTTACAACTTCCAGATATCCTTGGAGAAGAAGTGGGTGACCAAAACAAGAAAGAGCAAAATTTTAGTTCAGACTGACTCCTGAGGAATTCACAGCCCAGCAGAAAGAGTTGGTGAGAGTGTTTAAGTTGCTTCCTCACATGCCTGTGGTAGTCTGCCAGCTCCTCATCTGTCAGAAAACTTTTCCACCATAATGAATCCAGGTACCACTGCCATTGGAAAATTAAGAGCTCTTTGAAAACAGAGCACAGGCTGCCAGCCCATGGGGACTTTCTTCCCCCTCCACAGACCCGAGATAAGACCATTAGAGGCATATTGCCTGTGCACATGCCAGCCACCTTCTTCTACCAGGGAAGTGGAGCCTCTTCATCACTGTCACTGGATCCCACATGAGCACTTCCCAGCACCTTCTTGGACTGTGACAACCACAAAGAAGTGGGGGACATAGGAACGTATCAGATTTCCAGAAGCTCTGACCTGTGCAGCAGGATGACAGAAGGGAACTGGGAAGTGCCACAAAGCTTTTGAAAATGGAGCAAGGCAGAAACACATGCTTAGTGCCTCAAAACCCCTGGCACATGATATGAACTTGTCTCCATCCCTCCCATGGAGATGCTCCCCACTATGATGTGACTATCTCTGCCTCCTCCTCTCCCCTGCCTTCTATCACAGAGGCAGTCATGGTTAAGAGGCTGTTTCTACTGGCTTCCCGTGAGTGTTCCACAGGGAAACTAGTAAGCCAGTGCATCTAGGAGTGGCTGGCCTGCCTCTGACAGAGTGTCTCTCACACCCAGGCTTCCAACTGAAACAAAGCAGCCAACACTTTAATGTGTCCCACGGACAAAAGCTACCACTTTCTCTGAGGGAGGGCGAGTCAAACAGTCCCTTCTCTGAACTGCTAGTACCTGAACTCGAGGTGGGGGTGGGGTTGACAACAAGTTTTCCAGCTCAGTTTTGCAGCTCAGTCTAGGTCTGGCCCCCAAAATCAAACATGTTAATCCAAGGGTCTAAAAACTAGGGATTACCTAACCTAGTCTACCACTGATGGCACCTGAGCACTTTTCTAGGGTTCTGAGAGCCAATGAACCAAATTATCAGCACAACAATGGGAACATGAGCAGAAAGGCAGTAAACCAATTTCTCTCTGTCTGTCTGTCTCTGTCTCTCTCTCTCTCACACACACTCTCCTCTTCTCTCTCCTTAGCAGCATGGTTCCTGGCAGAGGAGATTATTTGAATCAAAAAACCATCAGTATTAGGTAGAGGGAAGAGGCTTCAGATGAGAAAAGAAGATCCTTCAGTTGAAGGAATCAACTATTTTGGAAACTCTAACTTTTGAAGAAATGTTTGAAACATCAGGTATGGAATTCAAACTATGGATTGCAAATAAGCTTAATGAGATTGATGAGAAAGTTGGAAACTGACACAAAGAAACTAAAAAAATAGATATATGAAAGAAAAAAATTCACTGAAATAATAGTATAGGCCTCTTCTCCACTATAATACAAGTGTATAGTAACCAAAACAGCATGGTACTATTATAAAGATAGACGCATAGATCAAAGGAAGAGACTAGAGAACTCAGAGATTGCAGAAACAATAAAAAAGTTTCCAACAAAAAAGGCCAGGACCAGATCGTTTCACATACTAATTCAATAACACCTTCAAAGATGAGCTTTGTACTTACAATGCAGAATCTATTCCAAAACACTGCGAAGGAAGGACCCTTCCTCAACATATTCTGTGAAGCAAACATCATCTTGATACCAAAACCAGGGAAGAACCCAAATAAAAAGCAACTATAGACCAATTTCACTAATGAATAATGATACACAAATGATCAATAAAATCTTAGCTAATAGATTGTAGCTACACATTAAACAAATTATACATCATGATCAAGTAGGCTTCACCAAAGAGATGCAAGTTTGGTTTAACATACGCAAATTTCTAATTGTAATATATCTTATCAATAGAAGCAAAGACAAAGACCTTATGATCCCCTCAATAGATGCAGAAAAAGCATTTGACAAAATACATCATCCTTTTCTAATAAGGATACTTAAGAAAATAGGCATAGGTGGCACATTTAATCTGATTGAAGCTATCTATGAAAAACACACAGCTAGCATCATACCGAATGGCGTAAAACTGAAACCTTTTCCACTTAGAACTGGAATCAGACAAGGTTGTCCACTATCATTATTATTATTCAACATAGTTCTGGAAGTTCTAGCCAAAGCAATCAGACAAGAGAAGGATTTAAAGGGCATCTAAATGGGGCCAGAGATCAGACACTCCTTTGTTGATGATATGGTCTTATAAAACCCCAGAGACTCATCCACAAAACTCTTGGAAGTGATCAGGAAATGCAATAATGTCTCAGGGTATAAAATCAATGTCCACAAATCAGTAGCCTTTGTATATGCCAACAACAGCCAAGTTGAAAAGGAAATCAAGAACGCAATTCCCTTCCCAGTAGCTTCAAAGGAAATGAAATACTTCAGAATATACCTAACAGAAGAGGTAAAGGATCCTTACAAAAAGAAATATAAAACTCTAAGGAAAGAAATAGCAGAAGACATTAACAAATAGAAGAATATACCATGCTCTTGACTGGGAAGAATCAACATTGTTAAAATGTTTATTCTACTCTATTCTACTCAATTAAGCTACAGATTCAATGCAATCCCCATTAAAATACCAACATCATACTTTGATGAACTGTAAAAAATAGTACTTCGTTTTGTATAGAACCAGGAAAAAATCCCATATGGCTAAGGATATTCTTAAATAAATACAAAGCCAGATACATCACCCTACGAGACTTCAGGCTTTCAGGCTATATTGCAAGTCCTCAGAAATCAAAACAGCATGGTATTGGCACAAAAATAGACATAGTCATATGGAACAGAATAGAAAACCAAGGGATGAAACCAGTCTCTACTTGCCATCTGATCTTTGACAAACCAAACAAAAGCATATGGCCAAAAGAATTCTTATTCAATAAATGGTGATGGGAGAACTGGATAATCACATGCAGGAGAATGAAACTCAACCCACATTTCTTCTCTTACAAAAATTGACCCAAGTTGGTGAAAAGACTTACATCTAAGATACAAGGAGATTAAAGTCATAGAAGAAAGTGTTGGGAAAACTCTTGATGATGTTGGACTGGGAAAGATTTTATGACAAAGTGATCATCATAACAACAAAAATTAACAAATGGGACTTAATTAAACTAACAGCTTCTGCATAGCTAAGGACACAACAAGTAAAGCAAAAAGACAACCTTCAGAATGGGAAAAGATATTTTCAGGGTATCAGTCTGACAAAGTGTTGATAATTAGAATCTACACAGTACTCAAATTAATCAACGACAAAAAAAGAGTAAACAATCTCATCTACCTCTGGGAAACAGATATGAACAGAACATAGTTTTGTGTATTAGATTATTGTCTATATTCTGTAACATTGAAGCTAAGTAAGAAAATCACAAATTTTTCTGACCGTATACTTGAAGATTAAGAAAAAGAAAACCTAACCATGTTTGTTTAAGCTATTGATCATAAATGACCATTATTAAAGGTATTCTTTCATAAGCATATTTAACTTTTCTGGTGAACTTTTATCACCAGAAATAAAGTTCAGTCCTGATTTTTATATAGTAATACCTATAACTGAATTATATATAATACCTATAACTGAATACCTATGAAATATGCTTTATAAAACTAAAATTTAAGGCCAGACATGGTGGTTCCTGTCTGTAGCACTCTGAGAAGCCAAGGTGGTAGATCACCTGAGCTCACGAGCTCCAGCTTTCAGACCAACCTGAGCAGAGCAAGACCCCATCTCTAAAAATAGCCAAGCGTTGTGGCACACGCCTGTTGTCCCAACTACTTGGGAGGATGAGGTAAGAGAATTGCTCGAGTTCAAGAGTTTGAGGTTGCTGTGAGCTGTGATGCCATGACACTCTACCAAGTGCTGGGGGGGGCAGATAAATAAATAAATGAAATTTATCATATCAAGTACATTTAGATCCAAAGCATTTAATAATTCTTTTTCATAGCAAAGTAAGGTTTAAAACATTATTCCTGTGATTTTACCACTATATTTATGTTTATTCAAAAATAAATGTGTAGTTGGAGGCTAATTGATGTCTATTTCTATATTTGAAATAGTGTAACTTCACAATCTTGACAATTTACTCATCAGTAATTTCAATTAAATAAGAGTTAGCTTAATTTTTTCTTTAGTTTTTTATTCTCTTTCATAGCTATTTATCTGTCAAATGAAAATATTTGAATATAGATCTTTATACTTTTATTTTATTGAAATTACTATTTCATGTGGAAAAAATTTCATATCAGTGGAGCAACTTTGCTGATTGTAGGTTGAAGATATTGCTTTGAAAAAAATATTAGTTTTTCATTATATTATATATTTTAAAAGTAATTCTTCCATTTGAAATTTAATTCCAAGACTAGATCTTGGGCAATTTCAGTAGCATAAAATTTACATGTGTGGTCTTTAAAAATATTTAGAATTTATTATACAATGTGTCAAAATAACTATTTTTGGAAGTCTCAGTTGTAAAATAATCTTTTTCTTGTTTAAAAGGTAGTTTCTATGTTATTAGCAAGGATAAACCAACATGCCAAGGGAAGATATACATCTAACAAATTGATTTTCTATTCTTGCTACATGTAGAAAATGAAAGAGGGTGCCTATCTTGTTCCATACCCAAAAATTAAAGCACAATCAATCAAAGATTTAAATGTAAGATATGAAACCATTCATGTAAGAATGTAAGAATTGTTTCATGTAAAAATGGCTTCATACAAGACTTAAATGTAAGCATGAAATGCAAGACATCAAAGTCTTTCAATGTAAGAATTGTTTCATTTAAGGATGATTTTATGTAAGACTTAAATGTAAGACATGAAACCATTCTTACATGAAGCAATTCTAGAGAAAAACTTAGGGAAAGCCTTTCTAGACATAGGCATAGGCAAAGAATTTATAATTACAGAAATTTTTAAAAATTACCTATTAAAAACCATGCATTCAGTTAGAGATAATTCTAGACATGTTTTTAATGGTTGAAATGATGTTTAATTGAAATCATTTTTACACATCACAAAATTAAAACCATATCATATGTTGTAGAACTTTGGAACCTAGATTAATGGTATGTATTTGTGGATCTAGAAGTCAGGCTTCAAATTGTTTTTTGAGAAAGATATGGGTCCTGCTCCAATTATATTCTTCTTACTCAACTGTGAGCATTCATGGAGTAGCTGTTTATTTAGATACCCATACTCTAATATATATTAACAGTCACATGATAGTATCACACCATTTTCTAATTCAAGTAATTGTTTAGAGTATTTATTGCTATATTCTCATTCTTTTCTTTCTAATGTTTTCATGATACACATAGATACATACCCACGTAGATTTTTTTCTACCATAAATATTACCACATTCTACTTACTCTACAATGAGTTTGGTTTTATTTTTAAATTTAATATTCCAAGAATATTATTCCCAGTAGGTACATAAAATAATCATTTTAATTTTATATGGTTACTTTTTTATCATTCATAATTTCAATTCCTCTCTTGCTGGTAGATAGTTAATACTATTTTTTTTCAATTGTGAAATATTATAAACTAAACATTATTGTACTTTTTCCTTGTATAAATTTGTATAAGGTGCATTATTAAATGTTGTACAATTTGCTGAAACTCTCACCAAGTGAAAACACTTACACAATTTAAATTTAATGGGTGATATCACATCTCTCTTTAAATCTGCTTTACTGGTTAACGCCCTTACTGGTAGTGTTACCTTCACTAACACTGGTTAGTTTCACATTTCCTCTATTTGATGGATGAAAACTCACATTGGTATCTTAAGTCATGCTTAACTCATTTTAAAATAACTTATACCTACTTAGTTGGGAACATGAAACAGTTAAATTATAATCAGAAAAAAGTTCAATATGGAGAAGTTTAATGAAGAATCGAATGAAAAGCAATCTTCAAAGACCACTAACACCATACAAAATGTTGAATAATGTATTTAAAAATTCCTATGGTCTAATAACCAAAGAAACATTGTGATAATAGTAAACAATCTCCTTTACTGCTATAATTTAAGAACATTTAATATGCTATCACAGGTTATAACAGTCAAGTGAGATTCATGCCATTTGTATCAATTTTTTTTTTATTTTGCCTGTTCTATTTATTTCTCCATTTTTTTATTTGGTATTATATTTGTAACAGTTTTTTAATGTGTTCTGAATGTAAGTTGAAAATGATGAATCTTAGTCTCAGGCTTGCTTTTTACTTTGCTTTCTTTTGTTGGTGGTGGTATAAAATGTAAATCTTTGTACATGTGTGTACTATAAAATGTAAACCTATCGCTTACTTACTCTAATTGTTTACATCGGCCAGAGCCCAACAGTTTTCCTACATTCTAGTGTTGGCTAGAATAATCCACAGATTTGATCCTAAGTATTTTCACTTCATTCTCCAGTTTCGTAGCTTCTGTCAGTTTTAATTTCTATAAAAAAAAATCTGAAGTGGAAAAAAGAAGAATGTGACATTCACCAGATTACAGGAACTATGGGAACCCAAAATTTATTCCTTCATTACAGGATGTGGGAGTTGTTATATCAGCACATTTTTTTACCATATGCCATTTTGTTAACCCTTCTCTGGGAATTTCTGATTTAGAAAATAATGAGCAGTTTGCCATTCAAAACACCCACTGTAGGGTTTCTTTTCATCCCTAAATTGTTCTAAAATTCAATTGTCAAATTGATCCCTTAAATTAAGTTGCTTTTATGGTCTGCTTAAAAACTTGTTCCTGAAATTGCAGAATGGGCTGTAGGATCCCTACCCAGAAACTCAATAACTCTAGATCCAAGGATAATAGAGCCTTCATTCAATTTTCACTGCTAGGAAATGTGATATTCTGTTACATAAATGTCACATGTCACTTCTGACACTTCTTGCCAAGGCCCAGGACTGGCCCGGTCTCGGGCCCGGCTTAACTAGGTTCTGGATGCGGACCACTAAATTACCTTGCTCTGGTACAGTTTCTATTAGGTGCCTGAAGGCTATCTACTTCAGCAGGAGAGTGAGTCTTAGAGAGAGTAAAGCAGTCTTCTTAGAAAGACAGATCTTAGTCTTTAGCGGACCTTGGTGATCTTCAGCAGAGAGACGCTGTGCTGGCATTCTGCAGGCAGGAGAGGAGACAGAGTCAGAGTAAGCGGGTCCATGATAGAATGCGCATGCTCCTGACTGCCTTCTCCTCCAGCCTAATATAAGGCTGATCTCGTGCCTCTCAACACCACAGGTGTAGAGACTGCCAATTCACCACTGTTCTCATCTCACGAGCTCTCGTGCTTGTTAGATGAGCTAAATCCCTCTCCATGCCCTTTCCACCCAGGTGTTCCATTATTGAGCTATACAAGTATTTCTTATAACTCTCACTCCTAGCTATAGGCTATATGGGCTGCAACATATAAAAATGTAGTCTTTTTTAAAAAGCTGCTAAATACAAACTGCTTTAAAATCATGTATCTATTCATATTTCAAGCTAAGAGAAATATAATAGAAATTCTTTCCTAGGAGGGACTGATAACTACATCCATTCTGGTTCAATTAAAAACAAACACAGAGGAATTCTGTTCTCAGTCAAGAGGTATAGTAAGATCACTACAGTGTACCTTCCCTGCTGACTCCAACTACAACTCTTGGTAAAATACAAAAGCTACTACATGGAGACTGAAACGTAAATTAAAGTTGGTAGGTAAGGAGGGAAATTTAGAGAGCCTACCCTAGGGTGGCACACAGGCAGTATAGATTCAACGCAAATAGAAGAAAGTAAAAACTAAAGATGAACGTGGGAAGTAAGGGGAGGTAATGCACTGCACAGTAAAAAATCATGAAATCTATCAATAAAAAATATTGATATATTTTTGAAATGTATTTTGAAAAATCAGCAAAATTGACAAATTTTTGCCTACACTGATCAAAAAAAATAAAAAAATGAAAACTTAGAAATATAAGAAATAAAAGAAGCGGGATCACTTCTTCCATTAAAAAAAAATGAAGAGTAAATTGGTACTATGAACAACTGAATACAAACACATTGTAAACATTGATAACACTGACTACACCCATAGCAAGGAAAGAGATTGAGTTAGTAATCCAAAAACTTCCCACAATAAAAACCACAACGGCTTTACTGGTGAATTCTACCAAATCCCTAAGAAAACTTAATTGTTCTTTACAAACTCTTATAAAATATAGATGAGGGAATATTTCTTAACTCATTCTATGAAGTCAGTCTTACCCTTACACTTAAGACCATCTCTTTCGATCATAGATGAAAAACTTTTCAAATACTACTACTTTGCAAAAGGTGATGCTATACCAATTGATTATCCATATATGATCCACGTCGGGGCCCCTATGTCCTGGTCTTGGTTGCCGCAGGAAGAAACAAGGCATGACATGGATTTGAAGTACAAGCTTGCGGGAGGCGGACTAACCTTAGTTGCAGGGTAGCCCGGAGCCCCCTCCACAACTGCTATTTATTAAGGTTATACACAACAGGTGTGGAGAGTTAAGGTAATTGACATAAACAGGTGCGGATGAGGGCTGCATGCCTAAGGATTGCCACGTGCTCTCCTCACGTGTTCTTTCCCCCACAACCCTCATAAAGAACTACTGAGCATCACTGTTTAACACATGTTTACTAGTGAGTGACCAACCTTATCTCTTTCCGGAACACTGAGTTACTTGGGGGATTGCCCCCAAGTCAGGAAATGTCTCTAGGTTTTCCAGGAGACTGTCCTGTTCTCAACGTTTCCTTTTAATGTGATAAGAATCAGTAACTGTCCTTTGCAAGCATGGTGTCCAGTCCTCTACAATCCATATATAAAACAATGAAACCTGACTAATTTTATGCGCAGTATTAAGAACTAGTTCCCGGGGATTGAGGGTCTAAATATGAAGCAGTTTGCTCTTTGTAGCCATAACGAAGAGGAATACCTTCATAAGTTTGTGGTAAGGGAATATATCTTCCAACAGGCCCCCAAATCACTAGTGTAAAGGAAATGGTTAATGCATTGGACCATGTTGAGTTTAGGTATTTCTCTTTCTCAAATATTAAGATGGAGAAAAGTGAAGTCACAGAGGACCAGAAGATGGTTAGTACAAAACTGGCCAAGGTATTGAATTCAGATGACATAAGAATTCATAGAAATCCACATAAAACAAATGAAATGTCACCTCTCACAAATAACCACACACACCGCTTAGAACTTGGAATGCTTTACAATAATATTTGTGATAATAGTCACACTATACATCTTTGCTATGACTAACAGAATTCTCTAGTCTGGCCCTTTCTGTCCAACCTTATCTCTTGCTACTCACCCACATACACCACGCTATTTCCTTCCAAGGGTTTCGCACATAGTGACAGCCTTTCACAAAACTTTTTCTAGCCTTTATATTGCCCACGCTTCAAGTCTTGTATGAAACTTAACTTTCTTATAAGAGACTTCTCTGACCAAACTAAGGGAAATATTCCTCATAACCAGTAACCATTCTATCGTTTTATAATTACATACACTTCAGTTATTTATAGATCATTATTTGAATTCTTGTTAAACTTTTAGCTCCATTTGGGCAGGGGCTGTAATGTTTGCAGACACTCCCACATTCTATGAGCTAATTGCAGATGCTTTTGGAGTGCAAGGTAGTGTTCTCAGCCCTTAATATATATTAAACTATATGGTGTAGTGTATATTCATTACCTCATTACCATCACAGTGTCTGGCAGACAGCTTGTAGGTAGTATGTATTTCTAAAAGAGGTGAGGTTATAAATAATAAGTGGGATTAAAAAGTTAAATATTTTATTTCTGTAGAAATTTTTAGAACACCTTAAGTGTTAGGTTCTTATGGAAAAACTATTATTTCAATGCTATCCAAAATCACATGACAATGAAACATTTTAATAATTTCCCTTTGACAATTTCTATTTAATGTAGTTTGGGAAGTATCGTTTTACATTTTATATAAAAGGTCTACCTATTTTAAGTCAGAAACCATATTTGAAAATCACTAAGACAATAGTTTTTAAGTGTTCTGTAACAAAAAATATGTACTTGAGGCAATGTACATGTTAATTAGTTCAATTAACTCATTGACAATATATTGGATCCCCACCTAAAAGACATTATATGGTAGAAGAGAAATATATACAATCTTTATTTGTCAATTTAAAATAATTAAATGAAATCTCATTTACTTTTTGTTTTTAAAATGTTTTATATAGCTTTTCTCCCTCTCTCTCCCCCGTGCGCCTCATGTCTCTGTCTCTCTCTCTCTACCTCCTCTCCTCTCCTCTCTTCCCCTATCTCTCTCTCTCTATCCTTAATGCTGCTCTGCAGCTTCCCCCACCAGTAAAGACCTTTCGTACAAAAAAAAAAAAGTATTATATATTTGTGCATATACATGGAGATCTTGCAAAATTTTGATACGTGTACAGAATGAGTAATGATAACTTGGAGTATTTAGGGCAGACATCACCCAAGTATTTCTCATTTCTGTGTGTTAGGTATATTTTAGATCTATATTTTGCAAAAACATGTATTGTTGATGGTCAACCTACCCTGCTATCAAATATTGGAATTACTTCCTTCTGTCTAACTATTTCTTTGTACCCATTCACCAGACTCTCTCTATCCTCCCCTGACACCCATATACTCTTCCCAGCATCTGGTACCTCTCATTCCAAGCTCTACCTCCAAGTGACTTACCGTTTTACTTTCACATATGAATGAGAACATGTGATATGTTTTCCTGTGCTTGGGTTACTTTACTTATCATAATCTTTTCCAATTCCACTCATGATGCTTCAATTACATGATTTCATTATTTTTTATTGTAGAATAGTATTGCATGTTGCACAAACTTTTAAAATTGCACACAAACTTTATGACCACCTTGTATGTATGTTTGTGTGTGTGTATCACATTTTCTTTATCTATCCATCCTCTGGTGAACAATTAGGTTGATTCATAAACTTGCTATTATTAATAGTGCTATAATATACATGGGAGTGCATGTATATCTTTGATATAAGAATTTCTTTTTCTTTTGATAAATACTTGGTAGTGAGATTAGTAGATCATATAGTAGTCCTATTTTTAGTTTTTTGAGAAATCTCTATACTACTTTCCATTATGGCTATCAGAATTAACATTCACACCAATAGTGTAGAAGAGTTTTCTTTTCTTCACATCCTCACCAGCATCTATTATTTTTTACCTTTTTAAATAATAGCCATTTTAACTTGGACAAGATGATATCTCTTATGATTATGACTTGTACTTCATTGATGATTAGTGAAATTGAGTATTTTTGGTATAATTACTGTCCATTTGTATTTATGTCTTCTTATGAGAAATGCCTATTCATGTTTTATTCACTTTTCAATGTGATGCTTTTTTTTATTTTACTGCTGAGTTTTTTAAGTTACTTGACTATCCTGCATATACTTGTAGGATAAATAGTTGGGAAATAGTTTGTCTCATTCCACAGGCTGATTCCTCACTCTGTTGTTTCTTTTCTTTGTATAATTTTTTAGTTTAATATAATCCTTTTTGTGTTTTTGTTTTGGTTGTCTATGTTTTTGGTGTCTTAGCCATAAAATCTTTGCCTGGACCAATGTCCTGAAGAGTTTTCCTTGGGTTTTCTTCTGGCAGTATTATAGTTTGGGGTCTTGCATTTAAATCTTTCCTAAAAAGTTATTAGTTGCTTTCTGGTTGTTTTGTATATATATTTTGTTTCTTCTTTTTACTCATAATGTTTGTGATTTGGGTTTGGTGATATTATTTAAGTATTTTCTTCATTTCTATGTTTGCCTTACTAGTGAGTTTTATACTTTCATGTGTTTTCATAATGGCAAATGTTGTTCTTTCGTCTCCAGCTTTAGAATTCCTTTGGGTAATTCTTTAGGGCTGCTCTAGTGGTGATAAACTTTCTCCACTTCTGCTTGTCTGAAAAAGACTTAATTTCTCCTTTATTTATTAATAATTATTTTGGTAATACAATATCCTTGGCTGACATTTTTCTTTTTATTTTCAGTATTTTGAATCATTCTGTCCTGGCAAGGAAGGTTTCTACTCAGAAATCACCTGTTAATCTCATGAGTGTTCTTTATAGGTGACTAGACACTTTTCTGTTGCTGGTTTTAGAATTCACTCTTTGTATTTGACTTTAGACAGTTTGAATATAATGTGCTACAGGGAAGATGTTTTGCACTGCATCTATTTGGTGACCTCTGGGCCTTCTCTACCTGGATATCTAAACTTCTTGCTAGCCTTGGGAAGTTTTTATCTCTTATTTCACTAGATGGCTATTCTAAACTTTTCATTCTCTCTTTGCCTTCAAGGACCCTGATAATTTGAATATTTTCACTGTAAAGAATTCTAAATGTCACAGAGATTTTTCTCATTCTTACCCATTTTTTTTTCTTTATTTTTGTCTGACTGAGTTATCTCAAAAGATATATTTTCAAGTTCGGAGATTCTCTTCACTGTTTGAACTAACCTGTTGTGGAAGCTTTTGGATGTACTTTGTATTTTATTCAATACATTCTTCAGTTCCAGAATATCTGTTGGGTTCCTTTTTAATATTTGCTATCTCCTTGGTAAATTTCTAATTAATATTCTGAGTTAGCCTCCTTATTCCTTTGTATTGTTTTTTACCGAACTTGTTCAGTACTGAAATTTGAATACTTTCTTTAGAATTTCATAAGTTTCTTTTTAGTGAAATATATTTCTGGACAATTATTATAACCACATTTCCACAATTTTTTATGTTTCCTGTGTCTTTACATTTATATCTGCACATTTTGTGTAACAGTGGGTTCTTTATTTAATTGAATTTGTTCTCACAAAGGAGAAATTTTTCCTGAAAACGTATCTATAGTATTGGTAGGGTACCTCACTTTGGTTTTGATTGATAGGTACATGAGATAGGGTGGTTTCCATAGGATTTGTTTGTTTGTAATCAGAGTTAGGGGTGTGTAGTTCCCTTTGCTAGTGGAGACTCTGGTGAAGTTTTGTTAGGTACTAGGATGCCAATTAATTCAATCTTCAGGCCCTAGTTGTGATAGTAGTGGACTGCACTTGACTATTCACCAGAGCTGTGTATGGTAATGCTGATGTTTTCAGGTTCAGAAAAGTCAGTTTTGTAGCCTACAAGTGGCTTGTTCAGGTGTCGGAAAGGCAGGAGTGAGTCAAGTGAGTGGGTGGGGTCTTCCGCCCCTGGGTAGTGTCCATGACATGGATAGTTGTAGTAGCAGTGGTGAGACATCCTCTGGGACTCCAGGAATGCATAACAGTGATGGGTGTGAGCAGTGGAATTTGTCTTCAGGGCATGTGAGACTGAATGGCTACCCCTGTCAAAATCGAGAAATGTGAAGAATTGATGCCCATAGTTGCCTCCTCACCCCAGGTTGTAGGCAGCATGCAGTCTAATGGGGTGGGGTTTGTGCTCTCAAAATAGCACACAGTGCTGCCACTGCCAGGACCTAGGAGCTTGTGGGTGCAGCATGAACTTACTCTGTAGCAACGCCTTTGTGTAGTTTCCATGGAGTTCTCTATGTTAGGCTCAGGGCTTACAAGGGTTGCCAGGGTAAAGGGGCTCTCCTGTGGCTTAGCTTAATATGAGTCTGCACTAAGAATATGGACCACTGGGGGGTCACTTCCTTCCTCCTCCCCACCTTGAGGAGTCTCTCCTCCCTGCCAAAGCTGCCTTCCTGCCTTTCCTTTCCTTCTTTAGGGCTTTCCTGTCACTTCTCCATTGAATTCTGACATTCTCTCTAGGGTAATCTAGTTAAAGTATTCACTGGTTTGGTTCTTCTTAACAGAGGATATGAGTAAGAGATGCCTCTAATCAGACATCTTGAAACCCTTCCCTAAATTAAATTTTTCAGATACCTAAGCATTTTTTTCCTGACTCTCCAAAGCCTGAGCAGAATTTTATATCTCATAAACAAGCAGTCTAAAATGCACCCTAACCAGTCAGCCATTAGCAGAGAAAAATATTTATATAAATTTAATAGTGAACTAAGAATTAGATCTATCAATTAAAGCTGAGATTTTTGGTGGGAAGAAGAGGCTTTTTGGTAGGCAAAATTCGAGTAATGCTCCACTCCTTGATTTTTTTTTTAGTATCTTCATTATTCAGTCAAATACTAATCTGGGGTTGCTGCACAGTTACTTCACGGTTGAAACTAAATTCCCAAGTCAGCTGAACTTAAGATATGTGCCTGATCTAATTACATGAGCTGTTCAAGGCTAAGAAGAGGAGAGCAGAAGAAAAAAATCAGAAATCACAGCACAAGAAGGAATCTACTTACTGTTTTTAGCTCGAAAACGTAGAATGCACAAGAAAGGCATGACAAGTGAATTAAGTCTCAACACCTGAATTAGCCTTGAAGAATATTCCTCTTCAGAGTTTTCAGATAATAGTCCAGGCCAGTATATGTGTATATTTTTGGCTTTGTGTGATAAGAGCAGAAAAACCATCTTAGAAGCCTTGACTTCTGAACTATATTAAACTGTTAAATAATAAGAACTCTTTTCTGTTTTTGTTGTTTTTGAGACAGAGCCTCAAGCTGTCACCCTGGATAGAGTGCTGTGGCATCACAGCTCACAGCAACCTCCAATTCCTGAGCTCAAGTGATTCTGCTGCCTCTGTGTCCCAAGTAACTGGGACTACAGGCACCTGCCACAACGCCCGGTTATTTTTTGGTTGCATCCGTCATTGTCCTTTGGCAGGCCCCCGGCTGGATTCTAACCCACCACGTCAGGTGTATGTGGCTGGTGCCTTAGCCGCTTGAGCCACAGGTGCCGAGCCATAAGTAATCATTTTTAATCACTCATTGTTGGTGATTTGTTGCAACAATAGCAGACTATACAGATTTTATTACCAGGAGTGAACTCCTGCTGTAATAAATACCTAAAATGTATGTACATGGTTTTGGAATTGGGCAGTGGGCAGAGCTTAGTAGGGAGCATGATAGAAAATGCTTGGGTTACTTTAATAGGCTGTAGGAAATGGACATTAAAGACTTTCTTGTAAGTACATTGAAAAAAGTAAAATACATAGTAAAGAAAACATAACTTGTCTTGGGACATATTTAAGTCACCATAAACAGACAAGATCTTATTCCTGGGAAACAGAGGGATGAGTGATATTATATTCCCAACATTGTGTATTCAGGAAATGCCACTGCATTACTCTGTCACAAGTAAGAGTAAGGAAATTATGGGAAGATAATTATCTTCTACATAAAAAGAAAGTAACTATGTGGTTATAGAAATACATTTCCTTAAACATCGCTACTGCTGATTCTCAAGTAGGTAAATCTCCAATACATTTCCTTGACAGCTAGAAGAACACAACATTCTAAAATCATGGAAACGATGTTTTAATTAGTTATGACTCTAATTAGCCTTTTCAAGAATTATTAGAGATTTACTTGTTTAATCAGTTATGACTCTAATTAGCCTTTTCAAGAATTATTAGAGATTTACATATTTGAAAACAATACAGGAAATCTATTTTTCTTGGATTCTATTTCAACGTATACAACAGTGGAATGTGCCCATGTCCTAATGGGTAAATGATTCACTAAAGACACAGAAGAAGTTATTATCCATTGAGTTTTATGAAGTTGGGAGAGGTTCCCTAATTAAACAACTAGTAA
>CAUYRH010020307.1:0-42846 GCA_963574655.1 Perodicticus potto | reverse complement strand
TTGGAGAGAAGTACAGAAAAAGTTGCTCCAGTGTCCAAAAGAAATTTTCTCTCCTGGCGCTCCACTATAAGGCAAACCTGGGGCTCTTGAGGGGTGATGACACAAGCTGGAGCCATGAGAATTTGCCCCGGGCACTCTCAGTTCAGTTTGGGCTCCGATGGGGTCCCTGTTCCAGGAGGCCTTCGCCTCTGGGGACAGGCCACCCTCCAGTGGTCACCCTTGCATTCTGGACAGGGGCCAGGTGGCTTGCCCAGCCAGTGGTACAATACCTTATTTCATTTGCTATACAGTCTCACTCTGTTGTCCAAGGGAAGAGTACTGTTGTATTAGCCCAACTATCAGCCTTAAACTCCTACATTCAAGCAATCCTCTTGCTTCAGCCTCCTGAGTAGCTGGGGCTACAGGTGCATGCCACCACACCCAGTTATTTTTTCTATTTTTGGTACAGATGGGATCTTCCTCTTCCTCAGGCTGGTCTTGAACTCCTGAACTCAAGTAATCCTCCCTCCTCAGTCACTCAGAGTGCTAGGATTATAGAAGTGAGCTACCACATGAGGCCCCACAGCAATATTTTTTATCCTCATTTTATAAACGAAATCAGTAACTTTTATAGGTCACACATATAGTAAATGTGGCCCCACAGGAAGTATTTTTATCCCCATTTTATAAAAAAATCAGTAACTTCTAGGTTACACAAATAGTAAATAGTGGAGTCAAGATTCATATCCAGCTCTGATTCTAATCCCTACAAGATACCCAAAGAGTAAAGATACTACTTTCCAAAAGCTAGTTGTCATTTCAGGATACCTTCAAAGTACCACTAGTTTGCTTAGAATCTCTTGTTTTCTTTTAGTGTAAACAAATTCACAGAGACACAGCCAAATGGGAAACGTGATAACAAATGTTATGCAACAATTTTTCTTTGTTTAAACTCTGACAATAACTACATTAAAGTGGGTGGTATTAACTCTGTTTAAACAATAAGCTAATCTTCATTTGTGATGTCCTCAAAATCACAAATTGAGACTAGATTCTAGGTCTTTGGCTCTGACATCTTTTATTCTTTGATTTATTCACGCCATCTCAGGGCTTCCTATATTTATTTTAAAATGCATCAAGGGTTCATTATAGATCAGTGAAGAATGCAAAGATTTTCAGATGCTTCAAATCAACCATCCTAAATATCCCAATGTGATAGGAGAATGGTTATGTCAATCCATAACTACCATAGGGTGGGTTAGCACTGTGTCAAAAGCAAGAATGAAGAAAGGAAACCGAACATATATTTGTTAAGCAAATACAGTATGTCTGGTACCATGCCAGGCACTCTCACGTGTGATTCTGTTATCACCCCAAAGTCTGTATTTTAGATAAGTATTTTCATCTCCAATATATAAATAATGTAGAACAGGGATGCAAAGTATGTTCTTAAATGTCAAAGGGCTGGTTAGCACAGGATCTGGGCTTCAAGCCTAAGTCCTTCTGGCAGTAGGGTTCGTGCTCTTTTTACAAAGCCATTGCAACAAGCTGACTCTGTGATGATTGTCCTTGATTAAACTTGAAATGTTAATCTTTATTTTATTAGCCACTTTACATGCATTGGTTAATTAAATGTTCATAACAATCCTAGAAATTGGATACTATGATTGTATCTGATTTACTAATAAGGAATCTGAGACACCAAGTGTTAAGTTCCTAGACAAAGATACCACACTTGTCACTACTAGGCTGGCATTCATATTGATGCAGTTTGGATCTACTGCCCACACAATTATCCAATACATCATCACATGTGGGTTAACCTGTAAGAAGGGACTTATTAGGTCATAACATTGTCAAAAATATTATGGAGAAATGCTGGGGACAGATACAGTTAGAGGGTGGAACATTTCATGATCGAAAGATTGTGAAAGTTCATATCCCAAAAGGCCACGCATCCATGAAAGTTGACCTTTCTGCGGAGTTTTAATCAGGGGAAGAACATGAATTAGTTTTGCATTTTCGAAAGTTATTTCTAGCATAAGAAGAAAAGGTAAAACTAGGTCTTCTTAAGAGTTCAAGGTAGAATTTATTGGGATATTATTACTACAGCAGCCCAACTTCCTTCTCCTCTTGTCCCTCCCTTTTTCTTAAATGCTACACTTTATTGAGCATACACTAATAAGTCACTGTCATCCCATCTACTGGCCAAGGAAAGAGAACATCATTTTCGTCTAAAATCTTCACCATTGTTTTGACGGTTGTTACACAGAAAGCTGACATCTCTATTGAGTTATGTGCTTTGACACCTCACTCACTGGTTTTTGAGACATTTTAATTATCTCAAGGATTCCATTGGAATGCATGAGCAGAGTCGTAGTCGCTTCAATATTCAGAATGCTCACGTCATTTGCTTTATTCTTGACAGTGCGAGGGACCTGGTGTGCTCATGTCTATGCGTCACACGATATTTAATGTGCACATAGTGTTTAATGTCTCAGTTTTCTCAGTTCTCTTTGTAGCCCTTCTTTTTCCTAATTAATCAGAATCATCTGCTAATCTGAAAATTAGTCCTCTTGGCTGCTGGCACCTTCTTCCTGATCATTAACCAACATATGGAAAAGTCATCTCTTTCTTTTTAAAGTTGGTGAGAGCATGTTTATTTTCACTCTTAGATTTGTTCAAATCCAACAGGACTTTTTCATGAGTTTCCCATTAGAATTGGTGAAGGACTTGATGAGAAGTCATGTAGATTAGAAAACTACAAGTTGTCTCACTCGGAAGGGCAGGATTCTAAGCATGATATCTGAGGCACAGGGCAGTATGAGTTCAGAATGGAGCTTTTAAAAAGCATTAATAAGGAGTAGGACTCAGAGATAACAATAAATAATAATATGACAAATAAGTCACCTATGAAGTAACTAATGTATACAGAGGCACTTTGATTGACCTTTTGATCATATAAATTTACTTAACTTCCTAAGAAGAAAATATTCTTAAGCCCAACTTTTTAAATTAGAACACTGAAGCCCACAGAATACAATGTGCCTAAGATTAACAACTAAAAGAGCTGGAATTTGAATTCAGAGCATTTTTGACATTGTGAACATGAAAGAAATGTCTAAAGAATGCAATTCCCTTGAATAAATAGGTCATTGAATGACTGATAAAGTCTCAGGCATCTTCACTTAGGAGATAGGTCATGTCATTTATTATAAATGGAAAGAGGAATTTATACTTTGATTTGTTCTTACTATAAGTGACTCCCAACACCGTTGCTAAGGAACTCTAAAGGCATATTTGTCATTTTTACAGGCTGACGATGTTCAGAATATCCAGGATATCCCAGTCTTAGCCTCCTTCTATTCTGGTCATTGTTTTAAGGAGACAGGAATAGTTAGTATAGATTAACTAAAAGTTGCCAATGTTTCCTTCAGTGCAGTAAAGCACATTTTCCCCCTATAATTCTAGAGATCATCTGATTCCTTCTAGTCTTCAGAATGGCCATGAAGTATTGCTTTTTCTTATTTGCATTTTTATTATGTTCTCAAGCCTCATTTTATTGGAGTAGGCACAAAACAGTTCTCAGGGCTTAAGCACCACTATTTGAAACATTGGGAGGAAAGGTAGATGCCAGAGGAATACCTGTCGTTTAGTACCTGTTATGATCTAGGCACAGTATTAGATTCCCTACATACATTATTTCATATAACCATCACATACAAGTCCCATGAGGTATTGCTCTGTTTTTTTTAGGTAAAGAGACTGTTATTTAAAGACCACTTGAAAGTGGTGACAGTTCTTAAGGGATGAAAAACAGATCACAGGTTGATATTTAGCTTATTTCTATCAGTCTTTCATTATCCTCTAGAAGGGTTTTACTAGGGTAGGAATCATTCACTTCTTTCTCTTATTTTCTTTCTTTCCTTCCGCCTTTTTCTCTTTCCCTTCTTTTCTTTTCCCCTTTGTTCCTTCCTTATCTCCTTTTCTTTGCTTGTTCCTTCCTCTCCCCCCGCTTCTTTTCTTTTCTGTTTTATGTTGTATCAGAAGATTAATGACTAAATGAATACTTTGGACAGAAGCCTTTGGAATTCTTTCATTTTGTTATATTTTCAGGCACCCTTTTCAAATGAATGAGTGTTAAAATAGCAACTTGCACTAATAGCAGCTGATGTCATCTCTGTTTGTAATGACTTTTCCAAAGAAAATTAAATTTGATACGTTTTCCCCCCATTGTCTTGGCTTGAGTTATGTGGGTGGTGCCATATAATTTTACAAGGTCCTCAGAGTGGCTTTGTCTCAGGCATATGTCTAGGGAGTTTGGTTTTGGAGACATATTATTGCTTATTAATAAATCAGTGTCTGCCAGAACTATAGAGAACTCTTAGACATCATTTTTAGAAAAGGAGTCAGAGCAGGAGAGATGAAATCTGTTCCTTCATTCCTAAAATAGGTTCATTAATAATATCTACCTAATAAGAGATGAGGATTATTAAATAAATTAATATTCATAAAATATTTAGAATTGTGCCCAGTACATGAAAACACCACAGAGTGTCTGAAAAATAAATGTAATAACTTGTCTACATTCACAGAATTGGAAAAGCAGTATGGATTTCTGAATAAACATACCTGGGTTTCAATCCTGATTCATTTGCATGATTTTGGGCAGGTCCCCTAACCTCTTAGAAATACAGTTTGCTCAATTCTGAAAACACGTGTGATGATCCTGACTTAGTGTTTTTATGAGGTTGAATGAGATAATACTGGCAAAGTGTATGGACCTGACAGGCCCAGTATATAAAAGCTTTCATTAAGCCCAATGTCAGAAGCTGTAAACCTGAGCTCCTGGCCAACTTAAAACTTTTTATAAATCTTGAAACATTTTACATGAATGCAAAAAAAAAAAGAGATTTCATGTCTATAATATAACTATTTCCTACAGGGCCTGGGGGTGGAATGTTTAATATATCTTAAGCCAACTCAAGAAAACCTATATAACTTGAAAAAGAAACATATTCCAGACACTTTCTTCCTGTTGGCATCATCATCACTTAGCACGTTGTCATTATCTGAGCTTTATTAGCATTCTCCATAAATTATAAGCGTGGGTAAGCTGAATTCTGTGTTTGCCTTTGGAAGAAGATATTCTAAGCACAGTATTTCATTAGGTCCTCCCGTTTTGATTCTCCTGCTTTATCCTACAATATCAGGAATCACTCAAAAGATCTCAACTCTGATTCTAACTCAGGCATAACTAGCTGGATGACCTTGGGCTAGGCATCCCCCGTTTTCTTTGGCATTCAATGACCTCTACTCTTTTGGCTTACCTTCTCAAAAAATATTTTTGTTATTTATTGATTTGCTAATTTTTTATTTTAGAAGAGTTTAGATTTAAAGAAAAATTGTTAGAATAGTATTGAAAGTACTTCTTACCAAATTTTCCCAGTTATTAACACTTTACATCAGTATGGTACATTTGTTACAGTTAACAAACCAATAATGACACCTTTTCATTCATTGAAGGCTGCATTTATTCATGTTTCCTTAGTTTTAACTCTATGTCCTTCTTCTGTTCTGGGATCTCATTTAGGACTCCACATTACACTCAGTTGTCACGTCGTCTTAGGCTTCTCTTGACTGTGACAGGTTGTCACACTTTCCTTATTTTTAATGACCTTGACAATTTTGAAGGGTACTGGTCAACTGTTTTGTAGTAAGCCTCTCAGTGGGGATTTATCTGATGATTTCCTCATGATTAGACTGGGGTTTTGGGTCTTTCAGGGAAAGACCTCAGAGGCAAATTGTCAAAGTCATCACATCATATTAAAAATACATACTATAAATGCGACTTACCACTCTTGATGTTAACCTTGATTATCTGGCTAAGGTAGTGCTTGTCGAATTTATGCACTGTAAAATTACTCTTTTGCCCTGATTTTTGAACTGTGCCCTTTAGAAAGAAGTCATTTTATACATGTTTAGCCCACATTTAAGGAGTGAAAAATTGTGCCCCACCCTCGCTAAGGTGGAGTTTCTACATAAATTACTTGGAATTCTTTTCTATTGTTGATTTGTTCCTTCATTTCTTCCCTTCTAGTCTTTCTTTGATTGATATGAATTACTCATAAATACTGCTTTAATATTTGAGTTATAATTTTGCTAGTGTGTTTCCTTTGTTGCTTGAACGGTCCCAGCTTTGACCACTGGAAGTTCATTCTTTTGGCTTCTGGGTTGCTTTGATATCATTGCTACCTGCATGTTGCCTTTGGGGTGTTCTTTCTTCTGGGCAATGACTCAGGTGATAGAGCTACAGAAATATTTGCGTTTACTAACCAGAGTATAAACACATATCTTTAAAGATTTTCTTACAAAAACAGTCATATCTGTATCAAGCAAAACATGATTTCATGCTGATATCTCCAACTCTAACCAATTGCCAATTGGATTATTCTAGACTTTTCTCCTTGCACATCTTTAACCTCCAAGCCAATGGTGAGAAACTTGCCCCCAAATTTGCCGCCTGTCTCCTTAATTGTTCATTCTAGTATATGTGACAATGGTTATCAGAACTTGTAACACAAAATTCCACAGGAACAAACGTTATCACCTAAAATATAGTACTTACGTGCAGTTTCATCAGGCTGCAGTCTTTGACTTATACCTAAGTATTTCTTTTTTGTGTGTGTGCCATTGTAATATTTTTCAAACTTTCAAAAATTTTATAATTGTTTATTGTTGGTATATAGGAAAATAATTGGCTTTTCTATATTAACTTAGTATTCTGTGACCTTAACTATAATTTATTACTTTCAAAAGATTTGTTTGTTTGTTTGTTTGGGATCAAGTATTTTCTATCTAGACAACCATGTCATTGGGGAATAAAGGCAATTTTATTTCTTACTTTCCAATCTGAATATCGTTAATTTCCTTTTTTTCATTTTCTTGTATAACATCTAGTGTTGTATTTAATAGAAGTACTGGGAGAAGGTCTTCTTTTCATCTTATGGGGGAAAAAATCCAGTTTCTTACCATCCCATGTGATTTTACTTGTAGTTTTGTTCTTGGTTATTTTTGATAGATGCCCTTTGTCAGCTTGAAGAAGTTTCCTTCTCTTCCCAGTTTGCTGAGTACTTGTGTCATGAATGGTCATTGCATTTTGTGAAAAGCTATTTTACTGTCGGTTGATATGATCATGTGGTTTTTCTTCTTTAACATGCTGATGTGATGTATTGCATTGAGTTTCAAATGTTGAATCAGAATTTCTTACCTGCAATAAATCCCATTTGGCCATGATGTATAATTTTTTCATAGACCCTTTTTGGGATTCTATTAGCCACCTATGTTTTCATTGCTCGTCAGTATAAACTCTGAGCTGGTCCAGCAACCCCACTGTCCACCACATATGCAATTTATTTTGGTTCCTACACCTTCCTGCAGATCTACTTTAACTAGTTCTGTATCTTGGCTTTATCTATTCATGATCAGTCTTCCCTCTTTGGATTCTTCTAAAGATTTGTATCCCTATACAGCACTTGAATTTGCACTGCTTTTTAGGTTTTCTGCAAATAACACCTCGATGTTTGTTTGTTTAGTATCTCAATTTGTTACTGATAAGATTTGACATATTCCCTTAATACATTGACTCCAATGAAATAAAACAAAATTAAAGATAAGCCTAAGTGGATGCAGATAGAGGAACCAAGAAGAAATTAAGGTAGGAAAGATAAGATGAAGCCAGAGGAGAGGTTACTGCATAAGGTAGTGATAAAATTCTCTCCTTTTTGATTTTTTAGTGTCTGGTACATTGATGTAATATTTTACAGTTTTCAGTGTACACTGCCATACATTATTTTGTTGTTTAAAGAATAACCATAATGTCAATGCTTTGTATTCTTATTCTTCTTCTCTATTGGCCAGTGCAGAAAGGCTAGATTTAAGTGCCTGAGACATGGGATAATGAATAATAGAGCAAAGAAAATAGTTCCAATGTATAGAATTCTTATTCACACTCCATTTCACAAGAGGATTTGTTATGGGGAAGGGGCCATGTTTTGTTTTTCATATTTTGCTTACTTGGTATTGGATAACGGTATGCCCAAGCAGATACACTTTGAGTCACATGGCATCTCATTTTGCATTTAAGTCTGTAAACACTGTGACAAGATAGGTTAATGAGAATTTAATGAGGAGAATATGAGGACTCAAGCTTGGGTTTAGTTTCCTATTGCTTTGAGAAAGTAGCTGTCATCCTCTGGGAATGGAGCATTTTTTAGATTATCTTTTAAAAGATAAAAACTATCTGATAATTCTTGAACCTAAAACCTTTATGCATCTAGTTAACTATTAAACTTCCATGTCAAATCTAATAAGTGTAGAGTATAAATGTCTTAACACAGTAATTAAGAAAATGCAGTGAAGCCTATGTTAACCAGTTTGTTATAAGTATTTCAAATTATATATAAAACCAGCACATTGTACTCCATAAATGCATTATTGTACACAGCTATGATTTAATTAAAAAAAATGAGAAAAAATGCAATGAAAGACAACTAGAGTTGAAAGTAATGGCTTTTGCTTGCCCAGGGAGAGATTCCCTGGGACTGGGAGGAATGGTTAGACTTTCATTTATTTATGTTAGTGAGAAATACCCTTAGGGATAATTGGGATCTCGAAAGTTAGTAGTTTATGAAGATTGATTAGGAGCCATAGTATCTACATCAAGGGCCAATGACTCCATGGCTTCTGCAAATCAGGAGAAGCAAAGTTGTTTGGCAGATTGCAGATTGAGAAATGATGATGACAGTGAATGACCTGAAGAAAAGGACTGTTCTTAATTTTGAGTAATCCTGAGAGCTTTTAACATGTTCCAAAGTCATACAAAGTGATTGATTAGCACACATAAGTGAGTGTTTGAACAGTACCTAACTGACTTGCAAATTAAAAGATAGGATTGTTCTTGCCCTCTGAGTGTCAAGGAACAATCTCTATCCATTACACCAGCTAAATGCCACTGAATACTGCTGCTATGAGAAATATGTCTTTATCACCTGAGTAGGCAATGAGGCATAATTTTTCATACTTAGCTGTCCCTTATCATAACGAAAAAAACTTGTTAAAAATACAGAATTATGGACTCCATTCCAGATGCACTGAATCACATAGTATTGGTGCTAGAATGAAATGTGGGTATCCATGGTTATTTTAGCATCAGCCCTTAACTGATCTGTGGACTGCTTATTGAGACCTCCTGGTCAGGTGATAGAACATGAGCTTGTGGATTCAACTGGAATTGACCACTAATTATGGACAAACTACCTAGATTCTATGAGCTACAGATTCTTTTTCTTTTTGCAGCTTTTGGTTGAGGCTGGGTTCGAACCCACCACCTCTGGCATATGGGGCTGGCGCCCTACTTCTTTGAGCCACAGGTGCCATCTACAGATTCTTTATCTATACAATGAGGTTAAAAACACCTACCTCTCAGAGATTACCTGGAATATCATATTTGCTCTGTAGACAACTCAATAAATATTAATATATCGGCCGGGCGTGGTGGCTCACGGGTGTAATCCTAGCACTCTGGGAGGCTGAGGTAGGTGAATTGCTTGAGCTCATGAATTTGAGACCAGCCTAAGCAAAAAGCAAGACCTTGTCTCTACTAAAAATAGAAAAAACTAAGGCAACCTCATTGGAGGTTGCTGTGAACTATGATGGTGCCACGGCAGTCTGCCCAGGGTGATAGTTTATGATTCTGTCTTAAAAAGAAAAAAATAAAATAAAATCCTTTATAAAAAATAAATAAATATTAATATATCCTTCCACTCCTTTATTTTTCTGCTTGATTTCTGGGATATCTTTGGAATTTCCGAGTTCTCCTCTTTGGCATGTCATACAAAGCTTCCCTTCATTACAAACCTGCCCATGGCTTCATCTGTAATTGTTCTAGATTCTGACTGGCAGGTCAGAACACTAAAAATGATGCTTTTCAAATGACTACATGTCCTAATCTTTGCTTCACTAGAAGCCGTCTTGTGGATAACACAACTGAAGATGATTAAAAGATTGCTTTTTCTGAGCCTGAACCCTTTCTGACAGCCTTATATGAAAAAGACTCCTTGGTGTTCTTCAGGAATGATACTGTGGACAAATTAAGCCTTTAATCAGGTTTTGTCAGGGAGGAAATGTCTATTTTGATTGTGCTGAGATCTAGTCCAATGATTGCAAATGGAGTGCTTCAACATCCAAGGATGTATGAGGTGATGGTTTTCTAAAGTGGAAAGAGTTTGGAGTTAGAATGAGAAGACCTGGCCTTGAGTATCATTTCTTGCTTTTTTCCTTTCTTTCCCTCCCTTCCTCCCTCTTTCCTTCCCTTCTTCCCTCCTACCCTTTCTTTTCAAATGACTCCCTTCCTTCTTTCCTTTCTTCCTCCTTCCATATCTCTCTCTCCCTTTTATTATTTTATTTTTCGCTATATAGATTTGGAAAATTAAAATTACTACCCTTAACCTCAGTTTCTTTTTCTTTCTTTCTTTCTTTTTTTTTTTTTTGCAGTTTCTGTCCAGGGCTGGGTTTGAACCCGCCACCTCTGGCATATGGGGCTGGCTCCCTACTCCTTTGAGCTACAGGCACTGTCCTCAGTTTATTTTTCTATAAAATGTAAACAATAACCCTGTTCTAGACTTTCTCTCAAGAACTTTTACCAGAATCACATGAGATAGGAAATGTCTCATTTTGTAAACTAAATTCCTATGTAAGAATAAATACAGTGCTTATTTTTAAATTTTTTTGTCTTGGATGCTTCTGAAGTGAAGATGAATAACGAAAGGAAAAAAACATTTATTGTCTATTCATATAATCATTTATCATTAAGCAAATATTTATTGAGAAGCTACAAAAGATTGTAGACTTTGCTAAATGTTTGCACTTACATTATTGTATTACCTTTAGATTGTTCCTAGAAGGGAATTATTATTTTCTTCACTGACAAATTTGAAATCCAGAAAAGATGTATGATTAGACCAAGATCACAAGGTTGGCAAGGTTGAAATGCTTCCTTGGGTTGGTTTGACCATAAGGAAGACCAGACAGTACACGATGTGAAGAGAAGAGATTTCAAAAAAGATAATACAATTTGAGATGCTTTTGATGTCTCACCAAGACCCTTTAGTAATAAAAAATTTGTGTCCTTCATCTCCTCTGCAATTTTCCGTAAGATAAAATTAGAGAGTTCTTAACTCTTTCTGTAAACCAGCAAAATCATGCAGACCTAGTTGAAACTTGTGTTTGACAAGAAGGCAATTTAGATTCTCTGTCAGTTATAGCCCATTCACCAGTCACCAAGTAGAATTAAATGTGGAGTGACAGGGTGAACAGGGTGACAATGGCACCTGTGAAACTGAGGCAACAGCAAATGATTCAATCAGTTTGTATCATTCTCAAAAGGGCAGAGGCAGAAGCAACTAAGGTTTTTTTTATGGAAAAACACACAGGATAATTGTGGCTCCACAAATAGCTATCACCCTGAGATCTTCAGGGTGGTGAGATTACACTGTGATTTCAAAATTAAACATAAGCTCCAATCACGATCTTCATAGTGTTGGAAACCAGACCACTTTTCCTGTTGTCTTCTTTCTTCTGACTTCTGGATGTCTCATGACAGGAAGAGTGTGAGAGAGACCTGAACTCATGTTAGTCCAGATCCTGACTCGGAGCATCATGGAATCTGCCTGGATTCCCACTCTCAGAACTCCCCTTGGGTCATCATCCTATCACTGCTGATTCTCTGTTTCTAAGCTCTGTCTTCAGTGTGCCACCCAGGCTGGGACCAAACTGTAGTTGTAAATTGTCCAGGTGGGGTCACTTTGTCTCTGCCACTAAAGTTCTTACTTTTTCTCTTCATTGCTTAATAGATTTTAATCTATTAAGTTCTTACTTTTTCTCTTCATTGCTTAATGGACCCGTTCATCAAAAACTTTATTGATCTTGGTAGCCAAAAGAGCCAATCTTAGGTTCTTGAAATTATTGTGGGATGGAGGAAAGAAAGGTGAAGCATCAGATTCCATCCTTTAATTTCTACCCAATCGATTGCATCCCCTAAGCAGGGTTCCATAGCATTGCTGCTTAAGCCTTAAGATTTTGTCATCCTTAGGTTTATATGAAGCCTTTTTTACCAGTCAGACCCAAGGAACCCAGGAGGATTGTTTTTTATTCGAATTCCTGGGCTTTAAAATTGAATTTTGTTCCTGACATGTCAAATTTGCTTCTTTCTTCATCTTTAAATTTTACATGATGACTATAAATAACACTAAGCAGTCTAGACCTTGAAAATATACCAAGCTGGGCTGTTTTTTAAATCTATTTATTTATTTATTTTTAAATTTTAGATTAATATGAGAGTACAAATGATTAGGTTCAGGTGAGGGAAGGAGGAGGAGGGATTGGTAAACTCTCAAGCTACACTGTTTTATTTATGAGATTATCTGTGAAGGACTATGTGGGCAAGATGGATATTCTTTTGAGTTGCCAATGAGTGGGGTAGAAAATAAGGTGGATCTTGGGACTAAAACATAAGCTCTATGAAAGTAGAGATCATTTTCTGTTTCCCCATAATGTTCAGAATAATGCCTAGCATACATAGGTGCTCAATAAATACCTGTTGAATAAATGAAGAATAAATGACAAATTAATAAAAGGAGGAAGGAGCTAATTATCAGCTAAGGAGTCAGACAGGGAGACATGGAAAGGTGGAATTTGGTCCTGGAAGGGTTGAGAAGGTGAAGGGGAGGCAGATAAAGTGCTGTAGACCTTGTGGAGACAAGTGAGGACTAGCACAGCCACCTGCAGCTGGGTACAGTGCCATACATAGCAAGTACCAACACCACCTAGTGTGGTGGAATCCCAGATTTTTATCAGAAAATCTTTATTCCTTCCTTGCTTGGAAATGGCAAGAAGAAATAGGATCAACCTTTTGGACTGGAATAAAGTTATGTTGTATTTTCCCTTCCCACTCCCATCTAGGTTCAATATGTGACTAGATCCCCTGTAATCTTGCCAATGTGTCCTATTGGTGATGTCCTACTTCTAATCTGACAATTAAGTTCAAAAACTCATCCCAGAAAATGTGCTAAATACTTCATTGCTGAATATCTCTATAGTCACCTTCAAAGTACTCCTCTTGGGAAGCTATGCACTGATGCCAGCACCTAGTCCATCCTTCAAAGCAATTTTGGAACTCTTTTTCTGGAATGGCCATAAGGGCTATTGTTGTATTACCCTTAATGTTCTGAATGTCATAAAAATTTCTTCCTTTCAATATTTCCTTTATTTTGAGGTAAAGAAAAAAGTTATTGGGGGCCATATCAGGTGAGTAGGGAGGGTGTTCCACTACAATCCTTTGTTTACTGGCTAAAAACTTCCTTACAGATAGTGCCATGTGGGTTTGTGCAGTGTTGTGATGCAAAAGCCATGAGTTATTGGCTAAGATTTTTAGTTAAGATTTTTCCCAACTGTTTCTATACTGATGTTTACTTGGTCTTCTATGCTTCTTATAGTCAGCCAACGATTTGGTGAATTTTTTGCAATGGGTTCCTCAGTTCCACTCCTTACTGGCTTCCCTGAACTCTCTTCATTAGTGATGGTTTCTCTTTTAATGAATTAAAAAACATTTAATTCATTAGTCTACTGCCATTTTCTCCATGGAATTATCCCCATAGACTTAGACTAACATATTTCAGATGTCACTTCCACAATTGCCAAGTTTAATAAGACATTTAATGTTTATTCATCACTCTAAGTCACGCTCTGCCTTTCTCATGATAGCACATAAAAACATACAACAATAACGAACACCACTTGCCACACATTTTAATAGGAACACAGCTATGAGACATCAATATACCAAGGTTGTGAAATCTTACCAAGTTGTTTATATAGTGCTACCAATGTAAGCACATGGTGGCAAATTCACAAACTTAATTGTCAGCCCTCATATATGTTGTGTGTTTAGATTTAGGCTATGAGCATGGGAGCTGTGGCACTGGACTCAAAGCCATCCATCTGATGTGACCATAGAAATTTATATTAAGATAGAATGGCTTCCTGAATTGTATTCCTGAATTGGATACTTCCCTCTTACACTAATAATGGTGGCTGCATCTCAGTTACATCTGTAGGCAGGGACTCTTGAAACACAAAGGATGTCATAGACCAGTGAAGTAATAGTAGCTAAGGAGAAGAGGGTGTCCTTGCACACTGGACAACATTTCCATCCTCTCTCTCCTTGGGTCAAAGTCAAGAAAACAAGGCCAGGGTTCTTAGAGTGATCATGGAAGGGAGCAAAAGAAAGTGAAGAAAGGCATTTTTGCAATAGATTCTGCTTAATCTTGGAGCCATTATTGTTAATATTAATAAAGGATTAGCATCAAGCTGTTGAATCAGCTACTGAGCACTCAAGGAATTCTCCCATAGGGCCCCTACAGTCTTCAGGTGACCTCCATATGGTTCAACCATCTGCCATTCTCTGTCAGAAATTCATTATTGGACACAGCTTAGATTTTCTTCCTGCCATAGAGACCTCAGCACCTACTTAAGTCAGCACCTACAGTCAGGGACTGGTTTGCAGATAGGCACTCAAGGCTAGAGTTAGTGGCTTACTTCACACTCAGAATACTCAGAAACCTGCTTGCATTGTACTCTTATGAGTTCCTATCTGAGTAATGATTTTGGTCTATAAATTAAGAGAACAAAAGTAGCACCCCCATTTTTTCCGTGGAGGAGACTGAGGCTAAACAAGTCTGGATGATGCCCTTGAGGTTATGCAGGTGAATGTTTCCTAGCCATGGTCTGAGCCCAGGTTTCTAACTCAAACCCAGCACTCCTCCCAAACTGTGGGGCACTCTTGAAGACCAGAACCAGCCTTGTCAAAACCATAAAGTGGACTTCATCTGTCTCCTTTGGGTTTTCTCTATTTACCAATACCTTTCACTCCCTACCAGGGCCAGAATTCCAAGCTATACTTTCCACTATGTCACCTGGCTCTCACTCACGTTGAAGTAGAAAATTGTCTTAGAATTATTTCCGAAGTAAGCAGGGCTGGCTTCATGAACTCACAACCTGTGCACCCAGGATGCCAGCCACAGAGGGATCTGCACTTGGTTTAACGCTGTACTGTTTCTGTCTTGGAATTTTTAATAATCTACTGAACAGGAGGTTCTGCAGTTTTACTTTGCACTGGGCCCTGCAGATTAGGCGGCTGGTCCTACTTACAAGCTTATGATTTGGGTTATGTTTATCAACTTCTCCCACCTCAGTTTTCTCAGCTGTAAATCAGAAACAATTTGGACAGAATAAAGCATATATGATAGTAAATTGGCTGACATGCTTTTGCACATGTGTGATTCTCAATAAGTCTTAACTTCTTTATGGCTAGTCTGGGACAGAAACTTCCATATTAATATCTTATAAACATTGGTAATATTTATAAAGGATTTAGTTTTATGTTGGGGTAGTTTCTTAGATTTCAATGTTGTGAAAGGTAATTAAATAATAAGGAAAAATCTCCTTTTTAACACAGCAGTTACTAGTTTAACAAATGTGTAGATTTGGTAAGTGAGGGAATGAGGGAAACAAGGACTGTGGCAGAAATACTGGCTAAGAAATTAGTTAATTCCCAGGGCTCTTCAGCCAACACCAGGAGCACTCATACTTTTCAAAGCTTGATCAGTTGGCTCTGACCCTGGCCAAAAGTAAGGTGAGTGATCAGAAAAAATGTAAAGGATAAAAAAATCAGGAACTAAGGTTTATTGACATGTTAAAAACTTTGTGGTTAGGACTGATCTATCTGGTTCAAATAGATTCTTCCCTTTAAACTTCCAAAAATACCCCTGAGGAAGATGACATTAGTATTTTTTTGAAGAGGATACCAATCTCACAGAACACTTACAGTTTTTGAATAGCTCATAGAATTGAGAGTGCTTAAAATGCAAACTATTCTGGGTAAAGGGCAAACTGACAGAACATGTACAAAAACAAAATATATGTTCCCCCCATAATATTCTGAAATTAAAAAAAATAAAAATAGGGCGGCACCTGTGGCTCAAAGGACTAGGGTGCTGGCCACACATACCGGAGGTGGTGGGTTCAAACCTTGCCCTGGCTAAAATAAATAAATAAATAAAGAAATAATTAAATAAATAAAATAAAAATAAAATATCATGCAAACTATTTGAGTAAGACAGAGCCAGAAGGGGCAATCATGATTTTCTGGATGGTGATGGCAAATGAATTTTTTCTCATCCTCTAACTTTTATTTTTGTTATGCTTTGAATATTTTTCCATTCCAAAACTCATGTTAAAATTTAATCTCCAATTGGCAGTATTGAGAGATGGGCCTTTAAGAGGTTATTGGGTCATAAGGACTCTACTCCATGAATGGATTAATCCTTTCATGGATTAGTGAATAATCATGAGATAGGGACTGGTGATTTTGTAAAAAGAGGAAGAGAGGCCTGAGCTTGTACACTCCTCCATCTTGCCAAGTGACGCCCTCTGGGGTGTCAGGACCCTGCAGAGAGTCCCCACCAGTAAGAAGGCACTGGCCAGATAAGGCCCCTTAACCTTGGATGCTCAGCCTCCATAATTGTAAGAAATAAATTACTCAATTTGAAGTACTCTATTATAAGCAATAGAAAACAAATGAAGATAGGCTGTGTTGAGAAGGAATCTGAGACTGTTGGGATTGGGTGGTACAGAGTGTCTTGGTCATTAGCAATGCCTGCCCTGGGCTCTGGAGAAGTCATAGTAGCACATGAGGCATGTATTTGCCATCTGGAGGGGTTCTTATTTTACAGTATGCATAGCCACTAAGAAAGTGGTGTAGTTCCTGTTCATAAGGTGAATTATTGCCAAAGCCTACATTTAGTCTTAAAGTTACTGATGCTTAGGGCAAGGCCCCTTTCACTGTGTAAACAACCAGCCAGTCAACAAATAGAAAGCAAAATATAACAAAAAGAAATAAATTCACTGACATTTCAGGCATTAGTAGGAAAAGTATTAGGCTGGGAAGATTTTTCTTAAGATTCATAAAATCATAACACAGAGGATATTTGAAACTTAACATGCATTTGCACCTCCTTGAAGTCTTTGGAAGCGTAGGTTGCTGAGCTCCACCCACAGAACTATTGATTCAGTGATTCTGAAATGGGACCTAAAAATCAGCAAATTCCCAGATGAATCTGATGCTGACTGCTCTTTGAGGGCTGCATGTTAGTGACTTTTCCTTGACTGTTGATTGAATTCCTTTTAAAATGAAATAACATTAAACATGTATTTTAAAAAATAAATCTGGGAGTCTCAGTTTGCCACCCCATGGGATTTATTAAGAAGAAGTTCTGAAAATTGTATCAAAAATTGCTAATGAGTGCTTGCCTTGGCAGCGCATGTACTAAAATTAGAGTGATATGGGGAAAATTAGTATGGCTCCTGTGGAAGGATGACATAGAAATTCATGAAGTGTTCCCTAGTTTTTTGGAACCCCTTTGCACTGTTAGTGGGAACGTACAATGGTGCAACCACATGGAAAACAGTGTGGAGTTTCCTCAAAAAATTAAAAATAGAATTACCATATGATATAGCAATCTCATTTTCGAGGTATATATCCAAAATAATTCAAAGAAGGATCTTGAAGAGATATTTGCATACCTGTGTTACCCGAGGTATGATTCACAATAGATAAAACGTGGAAGCAGCCTAAATGTTCGTAGGTAGGTGAAGGGATAAAGACGTGGTCTATGCATACAATGGAATATTATTCAACTTTCAAAAAGAAGGAAATTCTATCATATGCTACATTGTGGATGAACATTGAGGGTATTACACTAAAAAAATAAAATAGTCACAAAAGATAAATACTATACAATTCCACTTATATGAAGTATCAAAAGTAGTCAAGTCCCTAGGAACAGAAAGTAGAATTGTGCTTTCCAGGGGCTGGGGGGTAGAGGGAAGTGAGAGTTGGTATTCAATGGTTGTAGAGTGTCTGTTTTACACAATTAAAAAGGCCTAGAGATCTGTTGTAAAACCATCTGAATATACTTAACACTACTGAACTGTATATTTAAAAATGATGAAGATAGTAAATTTTGTTATGTGTATTTTACCACGATTACAAAGTTGTTTGTTTGAACATAACACTCTCTTTTCCTGGAGGGAACAGCAGTCCTTAGTTGAAGAGATGTCTAGTGGGAGGTGAAGAGGGACTCTCCTTTTGGCCACTTTAAGGGAATCTGGGGACTTATCTTAGCTCCAGTGTCAACAAATCTCCACTTCAATGTGGGTCTAGTCTCTCCCAGGTAATTCTTTTTAAAGGAATGGTGCTCGGTCCAACCCAGAGATTTTCATTTGGTCTGTGATATGACCTGGGTAGTAAAAGATTGTCAAAAGTTTCCCAAATGGTTTGAATTGTAATTGGGGCCATAAAGGATTGGTTGGATCAGTGAATTGAAAATTGTGGATGGATTTAAAAGGATCTTCTTGGGAGTCTTGTCAAATGCTCTTCCTCACTGCTCCAGGTCATTTTAATGACCACCACCTTCTCTCCCTCCACTAATTTGCAAAGCATTAGATGATCTGTCATTCCTTTCTCAGATTAAATATATTCATGAACCTTAGATACAGAAATTTGAGTTCTTTGGCGACTGAGTTTGTACGTGATCCAAGTTCCTGTTGACAGTGGTAAGACAGTCTTAGTTTAGGCTGTGTATCTACCCACAGCCTATCTATCCTTTTAAATCCCCAGAGTTGGTTAAACCTCACAGTTAAAATGCAGCATTAGGACTTAAAATCAAACTGTTCAACCATAAAAAATTCCATTATTTGTTTGCATATTGTTTGACAGGCTATAAATAATTTGGAAGATGATCTGAAGAACAAAGGAATAAATTTTCATTATGAGTTAACATGTCTGTGGTGAAATTAGGCCCTGCCAAGGGTGACTTTCCTTGACTTCCTAAAAGCCAGAGGTGTCAGAGGGCAAGCAAACGATCCCAGGGAATTATAGCTGTAGCGTCAGAGTGTGCTAGTTTATAAGAATCCCAAGTGGAAAAGACTCCTTGCATATTCAGTCAGTTTCGATGCCCATGAGATCAAAAATTTGGCAGTACAGGAAATAGGGAACTTGCTAACTTAATGCTGTTTAATGTTAATTAAACTTAATATAACTCAGTTATCTGTTTTTAAGATATTCCTAGGCAGAATTCCAGAGTAGAAGAAATACATCTACATTTATATAATATATATAGTTAAATTACACAATCATACATTTATTCATAATTACATATTCCTATTACATAATATACTATATTACCATATATTTTAGATTTTTGAATATATCTCAAATAACTGAAAAGGAAGAGTGGACATACCACATCGATATTTTCCATGGAATGGGTTACCCGAGAAAATTCACATGAAAATGTACTGACACAGTATTATTCATACAAATATACATTCTCTGTACACTGTGAAGAAGGGTAAAATAATGCCATGTTCCTTATACAGTGAGTGTTCAGGAGAGGGAGCTGTACAAGTTGCAGAATTTTGTGAGGAGACAAGAAGAAGGGGGGATCACTTAGCAGCTATGTTTTATTTATTTCATTTTTTTATTAGATCATAACTCTGTACATTACTGCATTTATGGGGTACAATGTGCTGATTTGAGACACAATTTGGAATGCTTACATCAAACTGGTTAACATAGCCTTCACCTCACTTATTTAATTGTTGTGTTAAGTCATTTATACCCTGCTCTTAATATATTTGACATGCACCCTTGCAATATGTACAATAGGTGAGGCCCCACTGAGTACCCTCCCTCCACATGGTCACCCCCTTTACTTCCCCTTGCCCTCATCTTCTCTCCTTCTTACTGGGCTATAATTGTGTGGGGGTGATTATGTATTGGTTTCATAATAGTACTGAGTACATTGGATATTTTTTCTTCCATTCTTGAGATACTTTACTAAGAAGAATATGATCCAGCTCCATCCATGTAAATGTAAAAGAGGTAAAGTCTTTTACCCCTTTTTTGTGGCTGCATAATATTCCACGGCATACAAATACCACAATTTGTTAATCCATTCATGGGTCAGTGGGCACTTGGGCTGTTTCCTTGTCTTGGAAATTATGAATTGGGCTGCAATAAACATTCTGGTGCAAACGTCTTTGTTGTAAATGATTTTTGATCATCTGGATATATACCTAGTAGAAGAATTGCAGGATGGAACGGCAGGTCTACTTTTAGTTCCTTAAGTGTTCTCCAAATTTCTTTCATCTAACTCCAGTAAGACTAGCCCACATAACAAAATTCCAAAACTACAGATGTTGGCATGGATGTGGAGAGAAGGGAACACTTCTGCACTGCCAGTGGAAATGCAAACTAACAGCTGTGTTTTAAAGCATTTCTGAGAATAACCAGTAACATTGGGAAACACTATAATTGAGGTGGTGCTACCTTGGAAAGGTATTCAGTAATATCTAAAAGACAAAAAAAGAGAATTGCAATCTTGGTGAATATTCACCGTATCAAAACTGTGATGGCTTTCCCCTCAGGAAGGTTATCACAAATAACACAAAATACAACTGTCACTGTTCCTTTCCCACGCACTACAAGCATGTGATATTTACAGCAGTGAAAGACACATCCTGTTTCTGTTGAGCATCCCAATTCCTGTTATAGTCAGACTTTCTAATATTTAGGTGGTTAAGCATTATCAAAATACGTAAAAATTAAATGAGGCTCCCCAGAATTAGCTCTAATGTAGCAGACACTGACACTTGCTATGCATATGGTAGACAGTCGTCAAAGTCAAAGTTATAGTCACAGAACCTGGATCGACGGGTTCCAGCCATGCTCTAGTTCTTACAGCTGTCTCTATTGTTTTTCTTTGGAATTCTTATGGAACTCCAAAGGGTCTAGGATAGCCAACATAACTTGGAAAAAGAAGAACAAAATCAGAAGGCTAACACTACCTGATAGAGAAACGAGACTTGGCTAGTTCAAAATTATATTCTGAGGCAGAAAATCAGAAATATTCAGAAATTATATTGAGTCATTGATTTCCCATTTGCTCAAGGACTAATTTGATTAACTAAACAATATCCTGGAGGTTATGTGAATCACGGTTTTGTTGCCAACTTGCCTGCTGGAATAAGTGCATGTAAGTGTAGAGCACAGAGTAAGGGTCAGAAAACTTGTATTCTGACAGAGCCGAGACTTCTTAACATGCACAAATAGAAGAGCAGCATTTTTCTGCTCACCATTATGCATTATGAAGATTAAAGTGCATAAATATGTTTTTTAAAAAACAAAACATCATGCAGTCCTGGAATTGTAAGCATGTGAATTCAGAGTTTTAATAACCTATATTTTGAGTCTCCAAAGAATGGGGAAAATTACTTAAATATCACCATTTTTGGTGAAAAAGTGCCCCAAAGAGAGAGTGAGGAATCAACACCTGTGGGATGTTAAAGCTTGATGTTCAACCCCAGATCCCGTGTTTCAGGTTGGACATTAACTTAGAGAAGCAGCATGTAGGAAGGAGGAAGTATAATCCAGTTACATACTAATTAATACTGTGAAATGAAATCTGTACGGATTGTCCTACTAGCTCTATAAAATACTGGGTGCTGGTGGTGAGGATTAAATGAGAACAAATCATGTGAAGACCATGAAGTACAAAGCATGACTCTTATATTAAGAATTTTATAATGTTAGTCAAAAATATACATCATTTTTAAGCAAACCTTATTCCCCAATGATGTTTCATTTTAGAATTTAGGATAGTGGAAGCATTCCTTTCTAAGCGATGCAATTTGTTCCATTTCCACTATTGAGATGGTGAGCTGGAAGCTCAATGCCAATGATAAATCATAGTCTTAATAATTCTAAAATCTCTATCAATGTTACGTTTGATTTATCTTTCCTTTGATGCTAGTTTTTGTTTCACTTAACTTTTTTTTATAAATTACCTATTCCTTACTGAGGGGAGAGAGAAAGAAGAGAAATGAAGAGATGTATGTAATACACATATTACGCATATATATAGTTATAAATGATTATTTTTATGTTTGTATATGAAAAATCCTCCCTACATATTTACTCACATTCACTCAATAAACATTTATGAACGACCGAGGTAAATTTTATGTAAACCTCACCTGAAAACTGGTGTCATTATTTTTATAATTACCGTCATCTGTGAATTTACCTAGTGTGTCTGTGTCTACCCTGATTCCATTCGATCTCATTCTTTTTTTTTTGCTGTTTCTGGCTAGGGCTGGGTTTGAACCTACCACCTCTGGCATATGGGCCCTGCACCTTACTCCTTTGAGTCACAGGCACCACCCTCAATCTCATTCTTTACGGACTTTGAGTTGAAAGAAAATCCATCCATTTTTGGCCAAGGAGGATGAGGTGTAAGTTAATTAAATTCCTCGTAGGCGTCTTTCCTGATGCCGTACTACTAAATCCAGGGATAAGTTGTCTTGGCAACTGCTTTGGCAACTGTTACCAACCTGGTTTCTAGCCTTGTGAATAAAGATGTTTGAGAATGTAAATCGCCAGCTGAGGTTCAACAGATTTTTTTCTTACTCTTTCAAAGTAACTGGACACTAATTGGTAATCTAGGGCACTTTCATTTATATTTGAATAATAAAGCAGTGTTCATGGCTCAGTCTTTGGACAATTACATATATTATTCATGCTTTCCAAATGTAATGAAGATACATACTTAATATCAGTTTTCCAATTAAAGTTTTTGATCAAGCTCAGAGATGGTTATAGTTTTTGGCAGAGATTTTTAATTTTCTTCAAATGCTTTCTTGGGATTCACAAAACAGCTTCAGCATAAACATGTTTAGCTTGGGGGAAAGGGAGGGGCGAAAACAATATATGCACATGAAGATTATATATATATATGTATGCAAAAATTGTTCAGGCAATACATCTGGTAAAAAATGATTATAGTCCTTTTTATGACTTCTTTTTCCAAAAATTCAGAATATTACAGGGGCACCAATTTTGGTTACATGAATTGCTTTTGTACTGCTTGAGTCAAACTTGTAAGTGTGCCCATCACCCAGATAGTGCTCATTGTGCCTGCTAAGTATGATTTCACCCATACCCTTCTCCCCCTTCCCACCTGCTTAATTTCCATTGAGTTATTCTTCCATCTGTGCACAGGAGTGCTGATCTTTCAGCAATTTCCTTTTAATGTAAAAAAAAAAAAAACAAAAAAACCTGTAAAGTGTTAAAGGGAGAGATTGGCTAGTGAGTGAATTTGTCATTATCAATTTTGTGGCCAGCTGATGTGCACATTGATATCCTTTCTTTGTACTAAAAATGTATGTGCCTATCAAACTATCTTTGCTGGATAATAAAGCAAGCCTCATTTACAAAGTCTTCAGATGGGATTCTTTACAAAAATTTAGAGTATTAAGCAATTATGTAGGATTAAAAGGGGTCTAAGATCATGTGGTCCTACCTCTTTGCTTAATATAAGCAAATACTGAGACCCAGAGAAATCATAAATATCCTAAGTCTGTCATTAACTATGATCAGGCTATATGTTTCTGGACATTGGTGAAGTAATATAGAGGTGGACTTTCCTGCACATATTTCTGGCTAAAATAATCTTTTTATGATATTTTTTTCCCCTTATGGAGATGACATGCTGTGGTTTAAAAATCTTGGCTTCTGGGTTAAATATAAATCTTGGTTTGAATTTGGATTATGTACATAGAAATGAAGAAAAAACAAACAAAAAACTAGGGTCCATTAACTTGACTCTCAGATTCTCATACAATTCTAATGGTCAGGTAACGGCTGCCCTACCAATAAAATCCATGGAAGGGTTCTATAATCCGGAACTTATAAAAATAACAAAGCTATGAAACATTCCACAGAGACCTTTAACAGTAGATTCGATCAAGCAGAAGAAAGAATCACTGAGCTTGAAGATAACTCATTTTAAATTACCCAGTCAGGGGAACAATAAGACAAAAAAAAATTTAAAAAGAATGAAGATAGCCCATGAAGATTCTGGGACACCATAATGTGAACTAATAAAGAAGACAAAGAAAGTTTGTGAGGTGCTGATCTGCCACAAGACTTCATAGAGTGTACACTCCTTGATTATAGTCAATACCTCTACAGAACAAAGTGTGTTTTAATACTAGTTTTCATTTAGTGCCCACAGGTGAACTGTTTCATTTAGGGTTGCTAAGGAAGAGCCACTGGCTTGTCCTGTTAGAATCTTTTTCTCTGTGACCCATCTTACTCTTTTTTCCATACAGGTTATTTGATTACAAAAAAAAAAAAATTGCTTCTTGATTCTTTATATGTCAAAACTGAAACAAAGTCTGAAAGATACTACAGCTCTCTCTCTTGCATAGTGTGCTCAGCTCTCTTTATAGCTCATTGCTTCTGAAGTATATGATACGTTTCTTCAGGAAGAATCACTAAGGTAGTGCTGTCCATTAGAAATTTGATGGACGTATTCTGCATCTGCACTGACCCATATGGCAGCCTCAAGCCTTATGTGACTATTGAGTGCTTGATGTAAGGTTAATGTAATGGAGGGGCTGCATTTTTAATTTTACTTAATTTTAATTAAATATAAATGTAAATAGCACATGTTGGCAAAAGCTACCATACTGCACAGAGCAAATCTAGGTGTTGTGGTAGATATCTAGGGTGGATATGCCTTTCTATTGCTCTTTCTTTCCACTTTGCTCAACTTTTTTTTTTCTACTTTAAGTTTTTTCTCTATTCATGATAAGGTAACTCAGGCCCAATATCATTCCTACCATTATTCTTTTAAGGAAACAAAATTTTTTTTTAATGGAAACTTTTGGGGGGCAGTACTAAATTAGAAAAAATATAAGAATTTCAGACTCTGTAGAATAGTGATAGGGAAAACCCTGTGAGATTAAGGTGGTCTGTTGCCTATCCTCTAATCCTCAAACCACACATTGTAGGAAATTATTCCCTTTGCTGGTTTTGAGAATATCTTATATTATTGGTGTTGATTTTTTTAGCAGGTGGTGGTGTAGTAATAGCTTACTCTTTTTAAGTAACCTGATAGAGATTTTAAGGCCAATAGCTTTCAGCACTTAAAGTGATTGAATTAAGACTCTATTCCTAGGTAATGATTTCATTCTTAAGGCTCTCTCACCTGTTTCTAGTCCCTCATCCTCATGTACTGTTTGAATGCAGATAGCACCCATTTTAATAGACTCATGGCATAAACACCACACTTTCTTTTAGCAGTGCCATAGAAAAACAAAAAGAAACAAGATAAACACCGGCATTTGTATTCTACGGTGAAAGACAAACTCTTAGGAAGGTTTCCTGTTTACCATAGAAATTTCTCTCCAGGTCTACTGTCTGGCTTAGAAACATTGTTGGGGAAGTCTTTGTATCTCAGTTTCTGAAGTCACTTCCTTCAACAGTGATTTTTGAGGGCTCAGCCTGTACACTGAAGCCTATTACTGATCCTTCAAGATTGAACTTTGTAGATACCAGTGGGCTCATTACCCAGACACAGAGGAATCAGAGGTCAGAGCCCTACTGTACGCTGCTTTCTAAAGCTGCTGTACCAATAAATTACTTCCTAAAGCTGCGCCAAATGTACAATTTAGCCCATTATGATGACTATATGGTGCATTTAGCAATTTTCCCAAGTCCTCTTAGTTCCCCCAAATATTCTTTTCCTACTTTTTTTCTTGATGGTATGAACAGTTTGTTTCTTGCACCCTCATGAAATTCTTGACATCGTGGTGGTTTAGTACCAAAATAATTTATGTCTCACTGATCATTTATTTGATCTATTAGCTGAACATTTTAAGAAAATGATAGTATAGATAAGGGAAACTATTCTCTCTACTCATCCAATTAATGTTTGGTGTTTTCTGTGTTAGAACTTTATCTGGGATCTGCAAGGTTTTATTTAATGGTAATAAAAAATCAGTAGTAAATTGTCATTATCATTCCTACTAGTAGATGAGGAAACTAAGACTTAGGGGATTTAAATAAGTTCTTCAAGAATTCACAGCTCTTAGTGGTAGAGTTAGTATACAAACCTAAGTCTACCTAATGCCAGTTACAACTCTTTCCACTTGTCACACATTTAATCCAATAGAGAAAGCAGGCTGACATGAAGAATATAACTCATACTTCATATTTAGATACCAGGTATATTTACCAGTGAGTTTATTGTATCCATCATAGCAGATGCAAAAAACTTGAAAATTAATGTATTTGCTTGAGTTAGTGTCTTTGAAGAAAATGTATTTCTTTAACAGTATCACAAAGTCCAATTTTCACCAAGTAAAAATTTCTATCATTCAATTCATCCTCATTATGATTTTTTTTAAATGAGTATATGTATATACAGGTATGTATGTACTTTGTTACCCCTATATACACACATAAGTCCAGTCTTGAAATTTGACTTTTGTTCCTGAATTCCCCTTAGTGTAGAAAGAAAGTTTATCTTCTGAAGACCCAGGTTTAAAAAGTTGGTTCTCACTACAAGTTTGTGTGGCAGATTGCCATACCCCATAGACAAAGACAATTAATTCTTGGAGCTTCAGTCTCTCCCTCTGGAAAATGGGAAGGAGGGTGGTATTACTGTTCTTATATATTTTTTTCTCATGGTAGTAAGAATTTATAAATGACTTTGACATAACCAATACTTTGACCCTGAGGACATTGTCCTCTCTTGCCCTCCACTCCTTGCTATTCAACAGGGAGAAATAAATCACCTGCATATGGAGACTGCCTATCATGCTTGGTGTTGGTGACCGCAGCACTCTCTTCATGGGAGACCTTTCTTTTACTTATTAAATATGTTTTTCAGAAAGGTTTGACTATAAATGATTAGGCTCTATATAATTGGAGAGAGAGAAAAACCTAAGGCAGTCCAAAATAAGCCAGTTTTTAAGGAAGCTGCTGTAACTGTTGCTGCAGAGGTGACCACAAGGTGGCAGCCTCTAAGAGCTTTAAGCTTACCAGAGGCGTTGAGTGCTTGCCTTGGTGGTTGACCTATCACAGCTCAGTTATATGAAGATAATAGGGTCAAGAAGTTGGCCAAGGTGAGAGGTCCATCAGCCAACAGTCTAGGAAATGACTTCTTGACAGCATTTTCTAAAAGGCACTAACAACATCACTCTTCAATTTTGGAATGCTTTATTTCAGAATAAGCTTTCACAATGCTTTATTCCACTTAAAAATTAAATCTACATTGATGAGGAAAAAAAAAGATAGTGGAAATCTTCCTTATATTTTCCTGTTATTCAAAGTCATTGACTATCAACCTTGATTGTACATTAGAATATCCTAGGGAACTTTTAAATCACTCTCTGGGGCAGGGTTCCAGGGATTAATTTTTAAAAGCACTCCAGGTGATTCTAAAGTATTTTCAGGGTTGAGAACCATCTTTTCAGTTCCTCTTATTCATTCATTCATTCACTCATCATTTATTGCATACTTTCTCATGTCAGCTTTGAGCAAGGAAATAGTGATGATGTGAAATGAGTCTACACGTGCCCCCAAAGACCTTGCAAGTTAGTAATTCAGTTTAATGGCAGTCAATTCAGCAGACATTTATCAAGCTCCTAGAACATGACAGGTACTAAGAAAGACACTGAGGAGGCAGAGATGAGAGCAATTTCTGCTACCTGGCATTTATATTCTAGTGGGCAGTATATACAACTAATTATCATATGAGGCAGAATGTGGTATTATTCATCTTACCTTTCTGTAACATTTCACAGTACTAGGAAGCATTTTAAATGACCTATATAACTTGAAGACATATAATGCAGTAATTCCTGAGACTTGTAAGCAGTTTGATATCACTGTCTGAATTTTCAGAGAGGGGCCTGATGTGCTTTTCTAATAAGAAGCAGAGTAAGTCCTTACATCCAAGTCTACGGATTTTTGTGGTCAGTGCTCACTGACTCATTCCATGCGATGTGTGAGGTTTAGGAAAGAGTAGTTGGTTTTTACTGCAGAAGTAAAAGTATTTGTCCCAGAGTATATTTCTGCATTTGTCTTGGAGATTTTATTTCGTGAAGAGTGAGTAGCACTCACTTCTGCCCACACATCTCCTGGGATCCTTCCTTCATCCAGTCAAAGGCCTGCCATGCTTCTATCTTCATGTGAATGTCTTGTTTATGATTTCCCACTTGTGCCCAAACACTGGTCTCTAAAATTGCCTTGGATGTCTATTGTCTTGAACAGAAAAACAAAAATATTTAGTTCTATCATCAGATCTGCTTGTCATCAGCTTCTGTCAATCACAGAAAGGTTTAATTAGGGGAATGGAAATTAGTCCAAGTGTATATAAAGAAACCAGACAAGTCTCATTTTCAAAGATCTCCATTCTGTCAGATAATAGAGTGTTAAACCAAATACCATCTGGGTTAGGGCTGGCACATGAGATAGCTGATGATGAACATGTTTTAAGAATTAACCTTATGGTTTATTTGGAGAGTTGATTCTTCAAGGAGTGGAGTGTAGGTGAATATCTTCCTTGTGTGCAGAACCAAAATGACATAAGCATCCTTTAAAGTCAGAAAGCATTGGCAGGTATTCCTGGGAGCTGTTTTATGTTCCCATAAATGCAGAGAATCCACTTAGTGGTCTACTCCCACCTGGTCCGCAGCGCTTATATTCCACAGAAGATTGTGTTGCTGAAAATCCTACTGTGCAACTCTGTAATTATCTACCTTTTTTCTAAAGACTTGGCATATTAAGATTGTCCACATTTAAGTGCCATAGTTTAAGTGCACATCCAACAGAAAATATTCATATGATGAGGAATCTGAACAACATTCTAAAGAACACAAGAGGAGTGGAGAAGTTTTATGCTAAAAAAAGCAAATTCCCAGAAATACAAATGGAAGAATGAGAAAGTCTTTAAATATGCAAACATCTATTTGTGGAAATGTGATTATGTTTGTTCTGTCCAACTCCAGAAAGAAGGACAATGACCAAGAGTTAAAACAATAAGGGAGAAAATTTCTCCTTACCTTGACGTGGAAGAACATTAGAATTATTAAACAGTGGACACAGTTTCTCCAGAAACTCCCCATTTTCAGAGGTTTTCAAGAACACGATGTTAGGAATGTGGCAGTGAAGACTCCTGAATTGGATAAGAAGTTGTACTGAATGAACTTTCCTGAAAGTAGTCAATAAACCTGGATATCCACCTAAAGAAAGTTTACTCTGGCCTTGGTGCCTGTAGCACAGTGGTTACAGCGCCAACCATAGACACTGAGACAGGTGGATTTGAACCTGGCCAGGGCCTGCTAAACAACAATGACAACTGCAACAAAAAATAGTTGGGCATTGTGGTGGGTGCCTGTAGTCCCAGCTACTTGGAAGGCTGAGCCAAAGAATCACTTAAGCCCAGGAGTTTGAGGTTGCTGTGAGCCGTGATGGCACAGTTCTTTACTGAGCACTACATAATGAGACTCTGTCTTACAAAAAAAAAAGAAAGAAAGAAAGAAAAAAGTTTACTTTGAATGTCAGGTCTCTAATTCTTACAATTTATCATATTGTCTGTGTCATTGAATTTACTCTCTCAGGTAGAGGAAAGCACTTGATTGATGTTAAAGTTAATCCATGAATGCGAAGCCAACAGGATCAAGACCAATGAACCAAGGTCCAGTCACTCCCATCTCCTGCTGCTGCATGGACTTAGCTCACCTGGAGGTTCAAAGTTCTCAGATTGGAATGGGTAGGCTATGCCTGCTTCACCAATTAGGGTATGTGGAAGTGTATTTAAAATGAGACTGAGCCTTTGCTTGGGCACGTGTGCTTTTGTTTTCTTTTTTGGGGGCACGTGTGTTTTAACACTGTCATCCACTCTAGAGCAAATCAAGAGTCAGATTGCCCCTGACATTTAAAACATGTCCAGGTGAACTTTGCTGCTTTCCAATCTCCTTGATGTCCAAAATGGCAGACAGAGGGAAGGGAACACTTTGAGGCAATGGACCCCATCTAGATGTCATTCTAAGGTTGTTTAACAGTGAGATGCCAGAGATTATGCACCAGTTTTGTACCTCTGGGGAAATACCTTTGATTTCATAACAAACAGTCCTAGATCACAATGAGATAACCTGACTATTTTGGTCCAGCTGGGTGGCTTTGTGGTTTCTGAGTCTCCATTGAAGGAGAAGAAAGCAATTCTGGCTTCTTTAGCATCATAATCCTATAGATTCCTGGGCTGCTTCCCAGGGGGTTCTCTCTGCCCCCCTCATACCCTTCTCTCCATCCTGGGAGCTGTGCTGTCCTAAAGGCCACTGTAGCCTTTCCCTGGCCAATGGACAGTAGCAGCCTCATCAGTGTGAGTGCGGCCATGCAGAGACTCCAGGGACTCCAGGATGAGGACGGCTTTGTGTATGGAAGCTGTGTCTTCCAGCAGGTGTTTGTTTGGTTTAGCCAGCAGCTCCCGGTGATGGGAGAAGCCTCTCTCCCATGTTGCGAAGATCTTGTCCTCTGATGCAGGCAGCAGGGCTGGCATAGGGGACTGCTTTTCTCATGTTTGTCCCTTGAGGGGTCCTGGAAGCAGGGTTGCCTGTGGTGATTGGCTTTAACCAGGGGTGGCTGAGATGTGGCCCTTCCTGGTATACTTTCTTTGTGTTCTCTGCTCTTATGTTGTGAGGGCTGCTCTTGGAAGTTTTGTAAATGTAACTCTCTTCTGAATAAGACATGATTGGCCTGTGTGATGATTTTGTGTCATGAACTGGAGATATATGCTAAGAGTCTTCTGCAGTGGAGGTGGGCAGGCCCCTGTGAGGCTGGTTTCAGCCCCTGCTTGTGGGTTGGGATCCTGTACATGCCTTAGTCAGAGAGAACCTGTGGCCTATACATTGGTCTCTGTGGAAACAAACGAAGCCAGTGTGAGCCCTGGTAAGTTCATCTGGGCATGTCCTTATCTGTGTGATTAGAGATTAGTCTATTTCCCCAGAGTTCACTCAACTTGGTTATTTTCTCATATTTCCTTTTTGTCTATTGATGTCACTCATACTTATGCCAGAGCTGTAATTTCTCAACATGAAAACAGATAGGCCAAAAACCAGACACTGAACACACACACACACACACACACACACACACACAAAACCCTACCAGCTAATCCCTATTAAATGAACATGTGATTAGCTCCATATTTTTCTAATGTCAAATTTACTGTGTACCAAGTTAACTAAGGTCCTGTACAGCCTTGCTGCAACCTACCCATGAACTTCACCTGGAACTTGGTCATTCACACTTTATACTTGAGTCATTCTCAACTATTGGAAGTTTTCTTAACACAATCCTTTTTTTTAAAATTAAGAATGAATTTTATTTGAAACATAAAATTTTGATAAACTCAAGTAGGAACATTAAAATTGGCATATTTTACCGTAACTTTTTACTGAAGAATAAGTTAATATTGGGGTGCTTATAATTATGCCTAAGAGTTTTCTTTTACTCTTATAGGAAACTGAGAAGAAGAGACCATTTTACAGATTTGTGTTTCTTGAATTCTCCTATTTTCAAGCAGAAAAGGGATCCATGTTGTTCCAAAAAAAGTATGAAGAAAATATGATGAAGCTTTTGTTACATACTGTTTAAATTCATCCTATACCTTTTTTTATTGGTCCAAGAAAAAAATCTGTAAGACAGTACAGAAGTGGGTTGAACTATTGCCGTAGAATATCCTCTTAATAGGACTCTAAATCAGCTCGGCACCCGTAGCACAGTGGTTATAGCACTGGCCACATGGGTTCCATGTGAGGCTGGTGGGTTCCAACCTGGCCTGGGCCAGCTAAAAATAATGACAACTGCAACAAAAAGTAGCCAGGCATTGTGGTGGGGGCCTGTAGTACTAGCTCCTTGGGAGGCTGGGGCAAGAAAATCACTTAAGCCCAGGAGTTTGAAGTTCCTGTGAGCTATAATGCCACAGCACTCTACTGAGGGCAACAGAGTGAGACTCTGTCTCAAAAAAAAAAAAAAAAAAAACTATAAAATTTCTTCAAAACTATAGTTCAAATGTGATATTTTATCTTCAAACTTTAACAAACTTAATTTATTTTTCCTTTGAATAAACAACTGGACTTAAGCACTATAATTGTTTAGATTGCCTATGCTGCCTAAACCCCTTGTTTTTTTCCCATCATACCCTTATGCCATTGCTTATGCTGTTTCTATGCCAGGGAACTAGTCCTTTCCCCTTTCTGCTAGCAGCTTAACCCACCTCACCTGCCTTTCTCTTACCTACTTTTAAGGGTCATCTCAGCTTCATCACCTGTAGGACATCATCCCTGACACCCAAGGCTGTGCTCACTGTGGCTCCTCTGCTCCCACATGCTCCTCCATCACGCTTCTCCCCCTTGAGCTCCTGGTGGACATGACCAATCAATAATGGCACATTTTTTTGGCTGATCCTGGATGCAACTTTAGAATCCTTTTCAAGTCATTCCAGGAAGCCGCTCGTAATGAACCAGAGTTGGCACTCTAGATAAAACCTGCCTGCCAGTCCCAATGTGGGGTATGCCTCATTTATGACACATTCTATATAGGGTTTAAAGGGTGTATAAGCTTACTTTTTGCACAAGACTACAGTCACTATTAGGGGGATCGTTATCATTTAAAATTACTGCTTGAGATTAGTCTTCACGTAATGGCTCCTTGATGTGAATTAAACTGGAGGAGTTGGCCAAGAGGAGGTTGGAAGGGAAGAGAGATGCTGAACAAGCAGATGTCAGTGGAAGTGCCTGCCAGTGACCCAGGGCATGTGTTGGCTTTAAATAGGGAATGGGGTGGGGACACAATGACCTCCGCTCTCTCCGGGGGTGGGCTGGAAGTACTCCACTCAGTGTTCTAGGAGTTATCTCTAAAACTCTGTTATGCCTGAGGGTCTGAGAGATCTGGCAAGAAAAGGTGTTGCTTGACTTTGAAGCAACATTTGTTTTTAAACAGCTCTTCAATATTCAGCCTTCTGTGTGGGCAGCCTTTCATGCCCGGCTCCTTTCAATGCTTTGGCACAGAGCTCTTCTATTGCCTTTTGAAAGTGCCGACTGCCCAGGAAAGCTCATATATCTAGCTCTATTTCAGACATCTCTTGTCTATGTGCCACCAGGGGTCACACTTCAGCTCTGTTCACCCTTGTTTCTCTTAGCCATGGCCTCCTGTCCTCTGTCCAGCCACACCTTACAGGACGCACTTCTTTCCTTTTGCTCCATGAAAGGAGCTTGCTTTTCAGGAAGTGTTTCCAGCATCTTTGCTTCTGAGCCTGCAGTAAGTGCTGCAGCCTCAGCATGTCACAAAGTCCAGGGCCTGATGACACAGGCATTGGAGACAGAAATGATTTTGTAACTTACAACCCACATGAGCTTGGAAAGACACTAAATGACACTGAGCGTCAGCTTTCTTGTTTATAAAAGAAGATTTTAAATGATTATGCTTGCCTCATATAATGTTGGGGATGATTAAATGAGGTAATACCCATTATAGCCCTAGCAGACCTTGCCTTATAATGACAGCTTACAACATTTTTTTGAGTCAGTAATTAATTTTATAAGATGTCCAAAAGCTATTTGAAATATAAAGAAGAGAGTTGATTTAATTCATTTTAATTTGGAGAAAGGTGGGAAGACTTCATAGGGGAGATAGTCTTTTATGGCAGAAGTGGCTGGGAAGAGCCTCACAAGAACAAAAAGGACATTTGGCAATGTCAGAAGTGGAGATCCAGGCTGAGACTGCAGATCTGCCAAGACTTGGGGGGTAGGAGGCGATGGAGAGGGAAATAAGATGGGATAAAGTAGGGACCAGGCTCAAGGGGGCCTAGAAGGGTAAGTGAGGGGTTTGGACCTTATTCTACTTTTCTTTCTGGAGCAGAGAGGTGGGCCACCAAGGAAGATCATTCATCAAGTCCATCACACAAGTGCCATCAGTAGCAGGGGTCAGCAGTTCTAAAAATTTGGGAAGGGAATGAGTAATTATTTGGAAGAGGACCCATAGTATAGACAAGCTGGCTTTGGTCTGATGCCAACAGGGAGTACTTTGAGGACTCCCACTGGCCCTGTATTGAAAACCCCAGAGACAGGGCTGATATTAGTAGCTTCTTTACCCAGTGGCTGAGAGCACTGGTTAGATCAACAGAAAGGACGGACTAGGGAGAGGGGAGTCTGGCAGAGTTGGCTCAAATTCACAAGCATGGGCAGGATTGATGTGGACCCTGGTGGAGGAGGAGATGCTGAGACCAAAAGTTGTGGTACTAGGTACCCAGAGCTTAGCTCTGGTTGTCAGTCCTACCATTGGGAAGCTCATTGTTTATAAAACATGTTGTGTCTACTGGATTTTCATCATGGCATGTCTGTAAGTGTAATCTAAAGAAATGAGGACTCAAAAGTGAGAGTGGACACCTGAGAAAGGCCCATTGGATGGGAGGGTGGGTAGGTTTTCTGTGTCCAGCTCCAAAGAAAGGATGAGAAGACCTCATGATCAGTAGCTGGAGGGACTTCACAGCTATTCAAATAGAAGTTTTACAAAAGCCCTGTCTACAGGCTGTCACTTCAGGAAGGACCATGTGTTCATGATTTGTTCTTTACTGAAGTAAGAACTTAGATTAAATAAACTCTGAGGTTGGGTGAGAAGTTGGATAAAAATGTATTTCAATGAGATTTTGAGAAACTACAAAATGCTTTATTCATTCAATATTCCTGGATGCTCTGAAGAAGAGTATTTTCCCCTCCAATGTACTTAATGATTCTTGTTACATTGTCTACACCAGAACACACTATTAACCCACTGAAGCAGGGCCTATGTGTTTGTTCATTTATGTCTGAATCGCCAGCCCGCTGGATGCTTCTCACTGTAAAGTATGTCAGCAACAAGCGTTTGTTGACCAAATGTCAACTCAACAATCTATCGCTCAAAATTGGACTGATTTCCTTCTGTGTATAAGGAATGTCTGTCTGAAATATATCAATAGCCAACATCTATTAAGATCTTGTTATTGGCCAGATCCCAGGCCAAATGCCTTTTATACATCATGTCATTTAACCCCTACAACCAACCCTTTTAAAAACATCAAGCAGATGCTATTACTACACCCTTATTACTAATAATGAAACGGAGTCACATAGAGGCTAAGTAGGTCCCCTGTGGTCATATAGAAAGCAAGTAGATAATGAAAGATTTAAATTTAGGATGTGTAACTCTGAAGCCAGAACAGTTTATTAGTATAGTAGTACACTTTGAGTGAAGGAATTATCATTAGCAATCATTAATAGAGTAATGGTGTGAAACATAGCTAATAGTTATTGACCATTTTCTGTGTGTCAGACTCTGTGCATTTGCCCATTTAATCCTTACATAAGCCTCATAGAGTAGCTACTATTCTTGTGCTCATTTTACAGGAAATGACTAGAATCTAGGATTCTGGGATGTTGGCTTAGTAGACTCTACTGCTTATCCTCCAGGTGTTATGCGAGCTTCTTCCCTCTTTTATGATACTAAAAAAACAAAATAATGATTCTTCTTCAATGAAATATGTGTGTGATGCTGTAAGAAAATTGTATTTGGATTTGACCTGGAACTGGATTTTTAACTCATCAAACAGTTTATTGGGATGGTATGATTCCAAAATGTTCTTTATGTTTGCCCACTGGCTATCAATTCATTATGGGTTTAGAGACAGGTTAGAGGTGACAAGGAAATTCAAGCTAAAAGCAACACTGTAGAAAGAACTAGAAATTTAGGATGAAATGAAGATGGGGTCAGGAATGGACTCATCATTTTGCTGGTTGTGGGGCCAGAGGCCACCTAAGCTCTCCACGCCTTAGTATAAATTGGAGGAGGTAAAGACAAGAGGATGCAGCCCTCACTGATGCTCCCCACGCCTTGCCATCTCGTCCTTGTCCTTTTTCTTTCTCTTCTTCCTCCTTCTCTTCCTCTTCTCCTCATTCTTTGTCTTCATTTTATCATTATTACACCTTAACTGTGTTAGTGGGAAGAATTAGATTTATTATAAGACAGATGAAGTTGGGTAGAGAAGACTAGTGTAGCCTCATTTCATGATGAAGCTCATCTCAGCTTTATGAAACTGAGTCTACCTCAAAAGGCCACCAGACCCTCTGAAATGGACAAAATGTGGCCCTTCATTCAGAGATGGAAGAGTTCAACCAGCTGCTTGGCAGACTCAGTTTGTCTTGGGTCTGGAACTTACACAATTTTTGTACCTTTCTCAGGTAAAAGATTACAAAATTAGGCGCAAATGAGATTTTGCATAAAAATAGTTCACTCTTTTTTTTTTTTTTTTGAAACAGAGTCTTACTTTGTTGCCCTCAATAGTGTCATGGCATCATAGCTCACAGCAACCTCAAACTCTTGGGCTCCAGTGATCCTCTTGTCTCAGCCATCTGAATAGCTAGGGTTACAGGTACCCACCACAGCACCTGGCTATTTTTAGAGATAGGGTCTCACTCTTGCTCAGGCTGGTCTTGAACTCCTAAGCCTAAGCAATTCACTGGCCTCAGTCTCCTCGTATGCTAGGATTATACATGTGAGCCACCATGCCCAACTAGTTCACTCCTTTTTAAAAAATATTTTCACCTCAACACAATCATTCATACTCCTGAAATAATTCTGGATCTTATAGTTGAGTTGAAATCAAGTTTGGCTTTACGGAAAAAAGTATCACTTCCTTCTTCTTCCTTTTGGCTTTATATGTTTGAGGTAAAAAGCTTTTTGGCTGAGAAAAAGGGAAGGGACTGGTAAGTGCAGGCATGCCAGGGGTTCAGGGGGGGAGGTTCTCTGAAGCAGACAGAATGTGAGGTGTGTCACAACACTAACCTTATGCATCACCTGGGCAAGTCACTCATTAAGAAAACAATCTGTCCTTCCTGACCTGGGGACCCTTCCCGGGTGCTTCTAGGCTGCAAGTGCAAAGTCGTCCTTCAGAGATGCTCAGCAGACGAGGATTTTCCATCTCATCTCTCGGCCTCCTCTTCTCTCTCTCTCTTTGGGGACTTGTGCTGCCTCCTGCTGGGACATTGTGGGGAAGATTAATTAGCTAATATTGGTTAAGGGCCTTTGATGATGACTGCTAAGTGTTTGTACCATGTAATTACCATTTTTTCCAAGAAAATGTCCGTATAGTTACTAATTAGGCATTGTTGAAGCACCTCATGGCCCATTATTTTACAGTTGTCTTGTAATTAACTGGCATCGGTACCATTTCCAATGACATTTATTGCCCATTTCTCTGGCTTAATTTTTGGAAATTTTATAGGAAGCTTGGGCATTGTTTCTTATTCACTGCAACTTGAATAATTAACAAGGTAAATATGGCTTGGGGTGGTAATATTGTCAACAACAAGAGTTCTTGAGAGATTTTAATTAAGAACACTACTGCTGTACTTCATGTAAAAGTTTATTATGGTGCCTAAGCACTCTAAATCGTCTTTCCCTGTGGATTGTGGCTCATGCCTGAGTGTGTGTGTGTGTGAATGTCTGCATGTGTGACTGTGTGGTGTGATATGAGGTATGAGGCCAGGAGCAAAGTTCTCCTCTGGCCTAGGCTTCTCTGAGGCACAAACTGCAGAATTTGCTTAATTTTTTACTTCTTTTTTATGGTTATGTGGAGATTTAAGTTAGCTCAATTGAATAGCATTTGGCAAATATCTACCATATTATCAGCTATTGGGCTAGACGTGTTTCATGTTTTGATTTTTACAAGTCAGTAAGGTCTCTCACAATGACAAAATGAAAGCTCAGAGAAGCTAAGGAAGAGGTCCAGGATGACACACCTTTCATTAAAATATAGAAGAAGATAAGACCAAAACTAAAACTCTCTCTCTCAAATTGCAGTGCTGAGCTTTCTCTCTGGAGGTGAGTCTTGGTCACCCCATGGTCCAATTTATGCCTTATCCAGGAAGCCTTATGAGGTCATTTATCTACATGCATCTCCTTGCCTGGACTCTGATATTACTTTCTGTCACTTCTCTCAAGAACCTCTGAAGAACTATCCACTAAAAGCAATACATTTTCTAGGAACTACTGAGATGCAAGGAAGCACACTCTGAATGGGAGACTTTCTTACAGAAAGTTGATGGCGGAGCGTTCTATGGAGCAACACCTCTCAGGCGGTAAGAGAAGCAGCACTGAGGAAAAGTGGCTGGAACAAAGCCGAAGCTGATCCCTTAGGTGTTTCTGCAGTTGAGATGGCCCTTCAGAGATGAATTGAAGAGAAAAGCTCAAACCTTTGAACTGTTCCAGGCTGTTGGACGAGGTGGCTCTCTCTGGCCAATGGGGGGTGATTTCTGGAGGGGAGATCTGCTGTAAGATGTCAACACGGACACTCCTGGCAACTATGGGCTGGAGTTTCTCACTCGTAGGGAGGACTCTGAGTGGAGCACGACAGCATCTACAACAGCATCCACTGCAGTGGTGGAAGGACTGAATTCAGGAAATCTGACCCCTTACGACTACCTCATAATTTGTTCCTTGCTAATCAGTGACTGTTATCATTTCCATCTTATAGCTAGAAATATAGAATCCCAGAGTAAGATGACTTGCACAACTAATATGTAAAGGGATCCTAGAACCCATAACAGACCGCCCAACCTATGCACATTCCCTAGGACCATGCACCTGCCCTTGATGGCAAATGAGAAGTTGCTCAATAGCCTGCTGAATACTCAGCATTCAACAGCTTGCTAAAATTCACAAGACTGAAGCAGGGGAGGTACAGAGAGAGAGAGAGAGAGAGAGAGTTCACACACGAGTGCATGGGGTTTTAGCAAAAATAAATATTAGCTGTCTCTCACGGATGGCGTCCCTCAGGACCTTAGAGGAGTTGCAGTAGTCCATTACAACACATTTCATAGTAAGCAGATCTTATGAGTCAAGTTGCAGTAAATATAACACCGTGCAATAAAACTTGATATATGCTTTATGAACTCCACACAATAATGCCATATTATTTCTGCTATTATTTACTGCATATCTGTGATTTGCTCACTAGGCATATGAAGGTAATGGACCTCATAGATTGGTGCAGGTTTGCACTGGAACTGTACTCTAGTATTGCAAGAGGCTTCTGCAGACATGATCGCCCAGAGACTAGAAACAGGCAGAGAGTAGTCTACAAAACCTTAGCCCTTCCCAACATCCCAAATCTGAGGTGTGCATTCTAAATGGAAGGGAAGGAGAGAGAGGCTTTAGTGAAAGAAATGACTTATTTGCTCCAGCCTATGAAATGAGGTACAGCCTGTAGAGCCACACTAATGGGTGAGTGAACATCTCTGCTTGGTGGCCCCTGCAGGTTTACTGGATAGTTGTCAGCCTGCATGCTCACAGGATGCTGCCTTCCGGGCCATGTGAGCTCATGAAGGTGTGGTAGCCACTGTGGACTTCTCTCTGTTACAGAACTGGTCCAAGCATGCGCAGTCTCCCCTTCACTGATCTTGTCTATTGGACAAAGGCAAGGCTCTCACCTGCGTAGGCCTCCTCAGCATCGGTGTCTCCAACAGACACACATAGTCCTCCCAGACCTCTCCCATCCAAGAAGCGAAACCAGAGTCCAGCAGGACACTGGGGCAGAAACAAAATGAAGTAGTCGTGAGTCACAGTTCCATCACTTATTGGCAACTGGTAGGCTACGTAATGTCTCTGGGCTTAGGTTTTCTCCATTTTAGAAATGGAGTGGAGGTGGGGGTTATAACCATGCCTCAATTTTGAGGATTGAATAAGGACATTTTGTATTTTTTAGAAGAAGTGTTGTACAAGTTCTGTATAAATTATGATTTTGAGTTGGAGGACTTATTAGACATGTTTAGCTTGGAAAAAGGAAGACAAGCCTTTACTTGGAGCTAAAGGCAGAATCACAGCCGTTGGATTTACTCTGAAATGAACATGGAACACCTTCATAAGCTAGACTGAGAAATATTTACCGCCGCCTCTCTGCCAAGTGCTGACCATCCCCCCCCCACCTCGTCCTGTTTCCCATGTTCAATTTCAATCCAGATCCTAGCAAACCATCACCGACTGCAATTCTCAAAACCTGTTTCCTCCCATCCATGGCACATATCAACCCATCACATTAGAATAACCTAGTCAGATGTAATTAGCCCCAGACTATTCAGTCACCCAACTAAGTTACCATAAGTTGTTAAGCACAGTGTTTGTGACGTTACAAGGGTGCTGAATTCACAAAATGGTTATTTTTTTCTTTCTTGCATCTTTGATTAATAAGACTTAAAGTCAAGTCATTATTGATAGTCTTAACCCATATGTAACTCCTGAAATTTAGAACTCTTCTTGGAGCTGAAAATGCTCAAGAGTCATTAGTAAGCATGTAATTTATTTCCTGGAAGTTGACAAAGAAATATCTTGGTAGGCAGGGAAGAAAATACACCCTTCTTGGGCCTTCACTTCTTTGCACAAGCTGTTCCTCCTGCTATCAATACCCTGCTTTCTCTTCTTAGCTGGAAAATTCAGAACACGACCTTCGAGTCCAGCTTAGATGGGATTCACCTCTAAGTGAAGCTTTTCCTGACTTTGACACAAACAGCGAGAGTCATAGTTGCATTCCTTGCTGAAAGCCCTCCCACTGCGCTTCAGTCCCAGTGTGGTAGCTGTTTGTTTAAATATCTCCCTCTTCTGTACACTCTGACATCCTTGAAGGGTGGCGTTGTATTTTATTCATCTTTCAGATTCACAACACTTAGGATGGAAGGAGCCTGCAATTGTAAATTGAATACATGAATGCATATACATAAATATACCAATAGATAATTTTTTCAAATGTTTGTTTTCCACTAGAATATTTAACTCATTTTCCTTTGGTAGGGTGACATTAATTTGTTGAACTCAAGCAAAATTATGCCAGCTATTTTTCAAGGAATAAAAAACAACAGAGAATTATATCCAAAAGAAAACATTTTTTTTCTTCAATTCCTCCTTTCTCTATCGTGGAGAAGTTCATGATTTTTTTTATTGCTTTTTTTCTATGGGTTTCTCTAACAAGCACAATTATTTAGCCGATGACTGGGATGACTAAACTCTGAGCTCTGATACATGTGTACGCAGGCGGGTATCTTAGAGCTGCCACTCTGCCCCGTCGGGAGAAAGATAGAACTCGGGATGAATGGCTGAATTCAGACACTCAGATTAAGTCGTCACTTACTGGGCATCTGCTAAAGACTGGATATGGTGCCACAGACATTATCTACATTATCTTAATAATCATTTGACACTACCGTCCCTTTAGTGCAGTCACAGAAAAGGATGATCATGGAGGGGGTATAATTTGGTGGTGGTTACTCAGCATGAAGCCTATGCTGAGTCCAGATATGGAGTTTCACACAGATTGGAGATGGACTGTGATTCCGAGAGGGCAAGAAAGTGCTTAGCTAATATGAGTGTGTCTAGATGATGGAGGACCAGGTCCCTACCAACCCTGAGGTTCCATGGTCTGGGTGGCGTGGTGAGGACCCCTACCAGGTGGACTTTGTGTGCAGATTGAGAATGCAGTGAGGTTGGGGCTTGGGAGGAGGAAGGACCAAGGATCTGGGTTTTCTTATTTATCTAGTCAATCATTGAGTATTGCTTCATGCCGCTGCTCTGCCTATGTCCTTCGATGGCTCCCTTGTGCTCTTTGCACAGAGATGGTGGCTCTGTCAGATGCTGTGTGGCCTGCCTCTGCCTCCTGCTTCTGCCTCCTGCTTTGGCCTCAATGCATCGAGCACCCTGCTCCTTGCTGGGGGCTGGCCACACCAACCTGCTCTCTCTTGCCTTTGCAAGTGCTGCTTCTTCTGCCTAGAATTCTCTTCCCATCTCTCACAATAAGAGCCTTTTCATCCTTCAGATCTCAGCCCAAGCATCTTAAGGAAGGCTATTCTGCTGCCCCAGGGCCAGTTCAGCTTCCTCTGTGAGTCCCTTCAGAAGACTGCACTCGCTCTGCAGCTGGACCTTCACTAGTGAATTAGCTGATTGATCCTGTTCCTTTCTTTTAGGCTAGAAGCTTCCTGAGAGGCAGGGACAGCAAAGCATGGCTGTATAGACCTTAGACATCATCTACTCACAGACACCTACTATGGAAACAGTCTCTTGTCTGCTCTGAATCACAGTCTTCCAGTCCTGGTGACTCCAGTCTATAGTAGGTGTTGAATCAAAATTTGTGATTCACTTTCAAAAACTGTCTGCCATCCCTTCAGAGTACTAACTCAACTCATGGCTACACTCTCCTTAATGAGTCAAATGACTAATATAAAATGTGTGGAGAAAAGAAAGAGGAGATGCAAGGGTTACTTAGCATCTGTTTAACTGTCTGCAAGGTTTGAGCTTCAGAATGCAGGATATTTGACTTGGAGGAGAATTCCAGGGATGGTCTACCTATTGACCCAAAAATTCAAGTAAAATCAATTATTTGTGTAGCATGAGGGGAGGGTGGTAAAAGCATAAACTTTGGAATTAGACTGCCTGGATTCCACCACTTATTAGCTTTGTGAATTAAAATGAGTCACTTAACCTGCTTCTTACTCAGTTTTGTCATTTGCAAAATAGGAGGAGTAGCAATATTTTTGTTGTAGGGTTGCTATAATTTATGTGTATTTTATGAAGTGTTTAGAAAAGTACATGATTTATAGAACTTTTTAAAAGTTTTAGATCACACTTGTGGTGCATATGTGAAGGGTCAGGAGAAAACTTCTAAATACGGATCAAAATTGTTTTCACATAGTAAATGAGAAAATATCATGAATGTTATATTAATCAGGTTGATAAAAATATCTCCAATTGTATGTGAA
>CAUYRH010020306.1:0-26733 GCA_963574655.1 Perodicticus potto | reverse complement strand
CTATTTTTTGGTTGCAGCCGTCATTGTTGTTTGGCGGGCCCGGGCTGGATTCGAACCCGCCAGCTCAGGTGTACATGGCTGGCGCCTTAGCCCGTTGAGCCACAGGCACCGAGCCCACATTGGGTTTTTGATACGGTTGTGTTTCCTGAATGGCTTTATAGGACTGCTTATCCCTAACATAGCCATAGGCTGAGGCTTTGCACAGACCTAGAGTTTTTTTTTTTTTTGAGACAGAGCCTCAAGCTGTCACCCTGGATAGAGTGCTGTGGCATCACAGCTCACAGCAACCTCCAATTCCTGGGCTCAAGCGAGTCTCCTGCCTCCGCCTCCCAAGTAGCGGGACTACAGGCACCAGCCACAATGTCTGGCCATTTTTTTTTTTTTTTTTGGTTGCAGCCATCATTGTTGTTTGGCGGGTCCGGGCTGGATTCGAACCCGCCAGCTCAGATGTATGTGGCTGGCGCCTTAGCCCGTTGAGCCACAGGCGCCGAGCCCAGACCTAGAATGTTTTGAAAGACTTTTGAGACTTTATAGTCATTAGCAGCTTGGTCATTTGATTTTAGTTTTTGGAAGGTACATGCACAACCATGTTTGGTTCTTAGTGCCATAAGTATGAAGGGTCTGTTTTATTTTAATTTCACTTTAACAAGTGACTATAACAGACATTTCAGTGTATGTGGATAAGCAGAATTCTGATGGACAGATTGAAAAGGCACATTTGAAATCAAAGAGAAGAATCTGTTTTTTTATGATTTATGTAAGACATGTCCTACATTTATTTGACCATTTTAGTTTTTCTTGTTCATAGATTTTTTTTTTTTTTTAAAGCTCTTTTGAATTTGTCTTTTGGTATATATGTTTGGGTTTGTAATGGGTCTTGTGAGGGTGAACTTTCCCATGGTCTTCACTTTTTTGTCAGAATTTTATAAGAGGATTTGCATTTTCCTCTCCCAGTGAAGCGTGACATTCAAGAAAATGACGAGGAGGCAGTGCAGGTCAAAGAGCAGAGCATCCTGGAACTGGGGTCTCTTCTGGCAAAGACTGGACAAGCTGCAGGTAAGTGCTACAAACAAATTGTACCTGAAATGCTGGATGAAGTTACTGTTTTTTGTTGGAGTGAAAGAAGAGGACCGTATCCACAAACTCAGTTCATTGATGTTATAATTTAGTTTTATTTTCTTGGCAACTTTTTGAGCATCAGTTTTTTAGCAAAAAGTTAAGATGTCTTTAAACTTAGTTTGTTCATGGTCAAGTTCTGCAGATGAGGGAAAATCATATTTTTATTGGGATATAGTGATTTGTGATTCTGGATTTTGAGTTTTCACTGTATTCCATTATGTACAGGCAGCAGCAGTCTTCAGTGATTTCATTGAGCAGTGCTGATGTGTTTAAGGGGGATAGTGACTTTAGGCCCATTTGAAAATGACTAGGGATTTTTCATCTAAGTGACTCATTGTCTTTTTTTTCTGATACAGAATGAGTAAGATATTAAATAGTGCTTTCCCAAGACTTCTCTACTGTTACCTAGGACTTTGTGCATATTGTTGCCCAGACATTCTAGTTGTAATTGAACCATTAACTGGCCAGGCTGTAGATAATATTCTGATGGTGGGTGTGTCCATGGAATGGGGAGGGAGTCCTATTGACTAGAAAGGACTTTTCATTACTAAGGTAGTAATAGTATTTAGAGAGAAGTCTCCTTAAACTTAAAATGGGTGATTTTTGTCAGCTTTAAAGTGAATTTGGAATTTATTTGATTAGAAGGGATGAAGTTCTGGCAAGTAACCTCATGAGTTACTTTCCCCTAAATATGTTGTTATTCCACAGAATGATTGGGATTAGTTAGCAAAACTTTTTGAGCTTGGGAACTAAAGATCTTTTCCAGTTAAAGATAAGCTATTTATTTATTTATTTATTTATTTTGAGACAGAGCCTCAAGCTGTCACCCTGGATAGAGTGCTGTGGCATCACAGCTCACAGCAACCTCCAATTCCTGGGCTCAAGCGAGTCTCCTGCCTCTGCCTCCCAAGTAGGTGGGACTACAGGCGCCTGCCACAACGCCCGGCCACTTTTTGTTTGCAGCCGTCATTGTTGTTTGGCGGGCCCGGGCTGGATTCGAACCCGCCAGCTCAGGTGTACGTGGCTGGCGCCTTAGCCCATTGAGCCACAGGTGCCAAGCCTATTTATTTATGTTTTTGGAGACAGAGTTGTCACCCTCAGTAGAGTGCTATGGTGTCACAGCTGACAGCAACTTCAAACTCTTGGGCTCAGCCTCCCAAGTAGCTGGGACTACAGTCACCTGCCACAACTCCTGGCTATTTTTAGAGATGAGGTCTTGCACTGGCTCAGCTTGGTGTTGAACCTGTGAGCTCAGGCAATCCACCTGCCTCAGCCTTCCAGAGTGCTAGGGATACAGGCGTAAGCCACCTTGCTTGGCCCTAATTTATTAATTATCAGGCACAATCAGTAGAAAGTTGAATAGAGATTAATGAAATTGTGAGGATATGGTTGCGTGGGTCATGTATCTTATTTAAAATAACATTTTTAAGTAGACATAAAAACTATACCTAAGAGTTTTTGAGTGCTAACTATGAATTAGTTATTTTTTTAAGCGTATTACATGGGTTTAGCTTATTGATCCTTGAAACAACTTGAGGGTGTGCTCTCACCTAACAGGCACAATGTAGGGGTATATGGCACACTTCCTGGGTGAGGGGTACAGGTACAACTTGTAACCTCATCATTTGTACCCTCATACTAAAGTGAAAGTTAAAAAAAAAACAAAACTTGAAGTTGGTACTCTTACCCATTTTACACACGAGGAAACAGAGCACTGAAAAGTTAACTTACCCAAGCTCGTTCAACTCATAACTGGAAACTCATGCAGTCCCACTTCAGAGTTTATACCTGCATGACATCTTGGTTATTGCTTTTCTATAGTCATCAACTTATAGATTATTACTAGTAGTGATAGCTTTTTCATCTTACTCTGACTTTCCTCCTGTTTAACATGTTTGGATTGCTTTTGCCTGTCAGTAAATCCGGGCTTAGGGCTTATAAAACAGTTTTGATAATTAGTTTGTGCAAAATATAATTAATAAGGTAATTTTTCTGAAAGAATTATAAAATCTGGTGAAGTGATTTAAGATTTTTATTTTTTTATTTTTGTAGAGACAGAGTCTAACTTCATCACCCTCTGTAGAGTGCTGTAGTGTCACACAGCTCACAGCAACCTCCAACTCCTGGGCTTAGGCGATTCTCTTGCCTCAACCTCTCGAGTAGCTGGGACTACAGGTGCCCACCACAATGCCTACTATATTTTTTTGTTTTTGCAGTTCAGCCGAGGCCGGGTTTGAACCCGCCACCTTCGGTATATGGGGCCAGCGCCCTACTCACTGAGCCACAGGCACCGCCCTAAGATTTTTATTCTTTTTAATTTTTAGAGACAGAGTCTCACTTTGTTGCCCTTGGTAGAGTGCTGTGACATCATAGCTCACAGCAACCTCCAGCTCTTGGGCTTAGGCAATTCTCTTGCCTCAGCCTCCTGAGTAGCTGGGACTATAAGTGCCCCTCACAACGCCTGGCTATTTTTTTTGTCGTTGCAGTTTGGCTAGGGCCAAGTTTGAACCCGCCACTCTCGGTATTTGGGCCCAGTGCCCTACTCACTGAACCACAGGTGCTGCCCAAGATTTTTATTTTTTGAGACACAGTCTTGCTCTGTCACCCTGGGTAGAGTGCCATGGCCTCAGCCTGGCTCACTGCAGGCTCAAACTTCTGGGCCCAAGCAATCCTCCTGCCTCAGCCTCTTGAGTAGCTGGAACTATAAGTGTGCACCACCATACCTGACTAATTTTTCTATTTTTAGTAGAGCTAGGGATTGTGGGGGGGAGTGTCTTGGTTTGCTTAGGCTGATCTCAAACTTCAGAGCTCAAATGATCCTCTACCTTAGCCTCCCAGAGTGCTAGGATTATAGGTGTGAGCTGCTGAGCCCTTAAGATTTTTCTGTTGTTGAAATATCCAAATTTCTACTTCCCTTCACTGGCATGAATAATTAAAAACAATGTGTAGTATATAGTCAGTGCTTTAGTAATTTTCTTTCTTTTCTTTTCTTTTTTTTTTTTTTTGAGCCAGAGTCTTACTTTGGGGCCCTCAGTAGAGTGCTGTTGCAACATGGCTCACAGCAACGTCAGACTCCTGGGCTCAAGGGATTCTCTTCGCTCAGCCTCCCAAGTACCTGGGACTATAGACGCCTACCCCAACGCCTGACTGTTTTTTTTTTTTTGGAGACAGAGCCTCAAGCTGTCACCCTGGATAGAATGCTGTGGCATTACAGCTCACAGCAACCTCCAATTCCTGGGCTCAAGCAAGTCTCCTGCCTCCGCCTCCCAAGTAGCTGGGACCACAGGCGCCTGCCACAACGCCCGACCATTTTTTGGTTGCAGCCGTCATTGTTTGGTGGGCCCGGGCTGGACTCGAACCCACCAGCTCAGGTGTACGTGGCTGGCGCTTTAGCCTGTTGAGCCACACGTGCTGAGCCACGCCTGGCTATTTGTTTAGAGATGGGGTCTCACTCTTGCTGAGGCTGGTCTCAAACCTGTGAGCTCGGGGCAGTCCATCTGCCTCCGTCTTCGAGAGTGCTAGGATTATACGCGTGAGCCACCATGCCCAGCCCACTTCAGTAATTTTCATCCAAAAATGTTGTCCTGTGTTTGGCTTATTAGGCCTTTATTTCTTTTTTTTTTTTTTTTTTTTTTTTTTTTGGTTGCAGCCGTCATTGTTGTTTGGCGGGTCCGGGCTGGATTCGAACCCGCCAGCTCAGGCGTACGTGGCTGGCACCTTAGCCCGTTGAGCCACAGGCGCCAAGCCCCATAGGTTTTTTTTTTTAAACTATAGTCCAGCCCTCCAACGGTCTGAAGAACAGTGAATTGGCCCCCTGTTTAAAAAGTTTGAGGATGCCTGCTCTAGACTCTGGGAGCAGGCGAGCCCAGTTGGGATGGGGAGGCCTCAGATGAGATGCTGAGTACAGCAGAGTGGTGATAGACAGAGGAAGGCCTGCCTGGCACAGCTGTGTGTGGGGACACTGGGCCTGGCCATATGTTTCTGGTTCCTCGCAGCCTCCCTAGCATGTTGTGTGTGCAAGAAGCGTCCCGCCACGTTGGGCTCACCCGGTGCCCAGGCTGCCTCAGTGCCCTGGTTGCTCCAGGATGACCAGCCTGGTGGCCCCAGCCCATCTGGGATGGGAGGCTGCCTTCCAGGTCCAGAGGTGGTCCAGCACCTCTGTGCAGGATAGAAGGGTGAAGAACCTGCTTGGGGTCCCAGGAGGCAGAGCTAGGTGCTGGCCTCCAGGGTGGACACCGATCCCACTGTGTGGAGAAGCTTCTGGGCTGGGTGGGGCAGGGCTGCCTGCCCCCTATGGAGAGCTAGGACTTGCTAGGTCTGGGGATTCCTGCCTCCCCTCATCCCCTGATGCTCTGGCCTCTAGACACACACGTCAGGAACTCAGGAACCTCTGCTGCTGGTGTGGGTTGGGGAGCAAGGGCCCTAGCCAGGAGCATCATGGAGGTGGGGCAACCTCTGTGGTGGGCATGATAGGGTCAGGGGACACTGGTCAGAGAGGGATGCCCAGAAGCCACCCACAATGTCACAACCTTTCTTCTGCACCTCGGACCTCCCCATAGTACTGTCAAGATGCATGTTTTCATACCTGCCCCCACCCCAGCCAGGTTGGCTCCACAGGGCAGGGATAGGCTGTTCTGTCACTGGCCATACCCTAAGGCCTAGAAGAGCACATGGAGCATAGGAGGTGCTCAGAGCACATTTGACCTGTTGACGGCAGGAATGGCCAAGTGTGTGATGACATCTCAGGGCCCTGCCCACATGGATTGCTGGGGATACTGGGCTCCAGGACTGGTGAGTGGGGGGCTGGTTGGGTCTACCTCATGCCAGCAGCCTAGCCCCAGCCCACCCAGCTCTGGACTGCCTGATACCAAGCATCACCTTTGTTGCCAGGATACCAGCCCTGGATTCTGGGCAGGACCACAAGGCCACGGTCACCAGACATCCCAGGCAGAAGCCCTGGGCCTGCCAGGCTCCCCCTGGGTTTGGTCTGAGGCAGGGTCTAATGCTGGAACCCCCTGCAGGCCTGGGAGGACCAGAGCGGGCTTTGAGACAGCTCCCTCATGGGATCCCTGCTCTTGAGCCCCGCCGTTCCACTCTTCGGGGAGGGCTCCAGGACTTGCCCCCAACTCTGATCCCCAGCAAGGTGCTGTGTGGAGGTGCTGTGTGGTGGCCCTGCAGGCCACCCTTTGGGATTCTGCCCACATGTGGCTCCTGCCAGAACAGTCTTCCAGGCAGGCACTGTCCCTCCGAGTACCCCGGACCCAAGCAGTGGATGGGCACAGAACCTCAGGAGCCGCCAGTGTTCTGCAGAGGGCCCAGCCCTAGACCCATCTACACCCCTACTATTCTCCCCTTTTCAGGGTCCAGCAGGGTGGGGCTGTCAGTGCTGGGGGCTGTGAGGGGTTGAGGCAGGGTGGAACAGTGAGGGACTCCCACGGGTTGAAGGGGCTGCAAGGGCCAAGAGATTCCCCAGGCTCTCACCTTACCCCTACTGGACTGGAGTGAGGCGATTGTGGGGTCCGGACACAGACACATCCATCCATCCATTCTTCCACTCACTCCATAAACATCTGTGGGACATCCCGCTCCAGCGGGGCTTGGGGTCAGGTTGGAGAAGGTGGAGTGTTTTTGGAAGGAGTCCGCCACTCCTGCAGACTGCAGAGGTGAAGGGAGCCCAGTGAAGTCTGCAGGGAGGACGGGCACCCCTAGGGTGAGCTCCCAGAGCACATCTGCATGGGGCTAACACTGGCCAGGGAGATGTGGGGAGTGCCTGAGGGCCTCCAGTTGTCTAGTCCAACAGGGTTGGCAGGAGGGGTGCAGGCGGCCCAATGGCTCCCCCTGCAGGCGACTTGGCTCAGGGTGTGGCATGGCCAGCACAGCGGGGGCTTAGCGCAGGGAGCCAGCCAGCCTCAGCTGGCCCCTCACTTGTGCCCTGCCCTGTGAGTAACCCCCAGGGAGGACTCCTTCAGGCAGAGATCTATTCTTGGCCTCATCCAGCCGGGGCAGTGGAGACTGCTGCCCTGTGAAGATGTCCCCTGAGGGACAAGGGACACACGGAGCATCCTGAGTGAGAGGGCACCTGGAACCTGGATTTCAGTGTCTGGTCACAGGGCTACCAATGCCACCCAAGAGTCCTTCTCAGAATGTGGTTGGCCAGCTGGGGAGGCCCCTCTGGGCACATGTAGCCCTCACTGGCTTGGACTCTGGGGACAGAGAGGGGTGTTGTTTCCCAGGACTCTCGGTGGGTCAGGGCAGTGGTGGGGGTTATCATTGGATGATCCCGGGGGTGGGGGGAGTGCCTGAGCTGTGTCCAGCCATGCTGGACAGTTTTCCTGCGCTCCAAGTCCATGCTTTGCCCAGAGGACTCTGCTCCCTGCCCCTAGAGGGAGGGCCTGAATGAAGATGTGAGTGATGGAGCCAACTGGGAGAAGCTGGGGAAGCTGTAGCCACTGGCCTGTTGAAAGGGTCTTGAGCAATCCAGGGAGGCGCTGAGGGCTCTGGCCCCAGGTGGTGTCATAACGATGCCCAGCAGGCCTAGGGTACCCCTCCGGAAGTGGGAAGTGGCAGCTACGGACAGGATAGATGTGTAGGGAGTGCCATGGCTGCACAGCTCTGACCTCAGGGTGTCACCCTGCTGGCCTTCACACACCATCCCCTGGGTGGCAGGCCCCAACCTTCACTGCTCATAGTCCTGGAGGATGGAAGTTTGGGAGCAGGGTGTGGTCCTGGGGAGGCTCCTGGGCTGCCAGCTTCTCCTCCTTGCTGTGTCCGTACATGGCAGTGTGCTCTGGCCTCTTCCCCTTCCTGTGAGGACACTAACCACATCAGGCCATGGTCCATCCTCAAGACTTCCCCCTAACCTTATTGCTCTCTGTACTGACCCCCACCCAGTGGAGAACCTACCAGGGCCCTTCACCTCCTGAAAGGGCCAGCGTGTGGCTGCTGCCATGCTGTGGTCACCGCTCCTCCCCTGCTGCTCAGCAGTGACCACTGGAGACAGCCCCTCGGGCAGCTCCTACTTCTCGGGTGTCCCTCTCCTGGCAGGCAGCCCCTGAGGCGCTGGCCACATGGATGTGCAGGGGGACAGGGCCGCGGAAGTCCAGACCCGCTGGTGTATGCCCGGTGCGGGTCATGTTTACCAGAGGAAGGCCAGTGCCAGGGCCCCCGCCCGGCCGCTCGGCCTCAAGTTAACTCAGGCTCCAGGATAAACACCCATTCAGCTGCACAAGGCCCCTTTGTCCTGGGAGCAAGGCTCCCGGCCTGTGTCCTCGGCACGGCCCCAGGACAGGCCGGCTGCCCCAACACGTCCAGCACCCTGCATGGCCTTCTCCAGGAGACTCTTGGCTTGGCTCACATATGCCCCGGGGGGAACCGGCAAGCAGGGCAGGGTAAAGAGGTCCTGGCTACTACTTCACAGCAGACCCTAGCCCAGTGAAGAGAAGTGGGAGCTTGTAATCATGTGCCCCCAGCCCACCTGGACGGACATGCCTGTGGCAGGTGAGGATGTGAGAGGCAGTGCTGCCCATGGGCAGCTCTCCAAGCCATGGGGCAGCTGATGAACTCTAGAGGCCCTTCCACTTGTCCATCCATCCTGACTCCAGGTTGGAGAGGAGCTGTCCACACCCTGCACTGGCCTAGCCACTCCAGCCCAGGGTCACTGGTCTCAGTGGACCTGACAGGCTGCCAAGCCCTCAGCCAGGAATGACCGTCCCCTTTGTCCAGGATCAGGGGTGAGATGGTCCCAAGTTGGGAGGTATCACAGGGATCTGGAACATAGTGGGCCAGGAGGTGGGGAGGGAGGCCTGGGGGATACTCTGCCAGCCCAGGTGTCTGCCCAGCAGTGCCTGGCAGGGGCTTACTGTAGCCTGCTGTCCTGTACCAAGCACTCCCCTCCACAGGGGTTGAGGGCAAACCTGCCCCCCCGCCCCCAAGGGATCATGAACATCCTGAGTGCCCTGGTAGAGCCACCCAGGCTCTGTAGGCCCTTTTACTACAAACCCTTCAGCCTCCCTGGTACTCCACTCCGATGGCTTCTTAGCACCCAGCCCTGCCTCTCGAGGGTGTCATTCACCTGGTCCCCGTCCCTGCACCCTGGCCTGCGGCAGGCAGTGACCCCTGGTGGCAGCCAGGCTCATTGTTGCTGCCTATCGAAGGATCAGTCCTGGGTCTGGTCACGAGGACCCAAGTCCCAGGGGGCTCCTAGGCAGGTCCCTGGGACCATATCTGCCCTGCCTTGATGCTCAGACTCTGGAGTGGCTGGGACCTGACCAGGGCCTTATGACTGTGGCAGGACGTAGCTGGGCTGGGGACATCCAGGCCTCCTGGATGAGAAAACATAGCTTCCGTCCAAGTTTCCTCCTCAGGCCTGAGCTGAGCATGGTTCACCTGGCAGTCCTGGGCGTCTCCACCGGCCTGATTCTGGAGGACAGTGAGGCCCAGGCCCTGCTGCACCATCCCCCAGGACACGTCAGCCATGCTGCCCCCAGCCCTGTGGCAGTCACTTGAGGGCCCCTGTGCTGGTCCTGGGGTCTGGGGCCATGGCTCAGAGCCCTAGCAGCCTATGTTCCATCAGCTCTGCGCCTGAGTCTAGGAGTCCGAGGCTGGTCCAGCATCAGGGGTGAGATGGTCCCAAGTTGGGAGGTGCCACAGGGGTCTGGAACATAGTGGGCCAGAGCCTCTGCACATGTCGAGTCTGAAACCAGCAGGGGTGTTAGACACAGATCCGCTGCCTGGATGGAACTTCCTCAGGGAAACGTGCTGGCTGTTAGACCTCTCATATCGAGGGTAGTCCTGAGAGTGCTGACTGTCCAGGTGCTCCCTGACCACACCTCGGACACCTGCATACCCCAGACTCAATTTTTTACATGAAAACTCGAATCTGGGCTCAGCGCTTGTGGCTCAAACAGCTAACGCGCCAGCTACATACACCTGAACTAGAGGGTTCAAATCCAGCCTGGGCCCACCAAACAATGATGGCTACAAAAAATAGCTGGGTGCCTGTAGTGCCAGCTACTTGGGAGGAGGGGGCAGGAGAATCGCTTGAGCCCAGGAGTTGGAGGTTGCTGTGAGCTGTGATGTCACAGCATTCTACACAGCGTGACAGCTTGAGGCTCTGTCTCAAAAAAAAAAAACAACAACAACAAAACTTGCATCTGCTTTGGATTTCAATCTGTGGTCCCCATGCCAGGACCATAGCAAAAGTCTCACAGCACCTGGTGTGGGAGGCAGGATGGAGGTGGGCAGCTTGGAGGGCAGGGAGAGGGACGTGCACACTGCACGTGGCAGCAATGGCTGTGGACATGCTCAGGCCAGAGCCACGAAACAGGAAATCTTCATTTACCCAATACCAGGTAACCTCAGTTTGAACATAAGAGAAACTTTATTTAATCTTTTTTAAATGCAATCTAGTTTAAAAAGAAGTTGGGAAGTTAAGATGGTAGAAAGAACATAAAAACTAAGACAGACAGGAGGGAGGGTGGCGGCTTGTCAGCGACTTCTGGTCAGATCTTCTCCATCTTGGAGATGAGGTCATCACAGATCCTGGTCAGCTCATCATTTTCTTTAGTCTGAAGGAGAAAACATGAGTAAGTAGGTCCCTACAGAAGATGTTTAGAGGGACAGTGACAAGTCCCCGATGTGCGTCCCACCTTCTGCTCCACCATCTTTTCTAGAGAGTGGCTCCGCATCTGTTCCTTCCTCAGACTCGCTTGCAAGGCCAAGGCCTCTGCTTTGGCCTTGCTCCGGACCTGGGCAATCTCCTCATTTGCCCTGGAGTGGTGAGGGCAGAGGGCAGAAGCTGAGCCCAGGGGGCCAAGGGACTAGACCCTCCTTCCTGGGGCTTCCCTCACTCTGTGCACTCACAGCTTAAGCTTTTCTTCCGCTTGGGCCTTCAGTGCTTGGTACCTCTGGCCCTCCTTGTCAATCCTCACCAAGTATTCCTCAACGCACCTCTTCAGTGACTCTTCGTTCTTTAGGAATAAGAGTAGACATTAACCATTAATGACCTAAGAGAGCTGGTCCAGGCTTGGCATTCAGGCACCCTGGGGGTCAGGTGCAGGCTGAAGACCCTTGAGGATGTCTGGGGTATGAGCAGTGAAAAGCTCCCTCACCACTCTCACACACACCCCCAGCCCACCTGTCAGAGGCTCTAGATGGCTCAGGCTCCCTGCCCTCTGGGGAGCTGGTTCTCATCCTTGAGCCCTTACCAGCTGTTGCCCTCTCTTGCCACAGCTTCTGGCATCAGACACCAGGTACACTGACCAGCCCACCCCTGGGTGTCTTCCCTATAAGCTGAACGCCCTGCTTTGGGGGCAGCAGGGGCCACCTGATACCTGGACACCCTGTTCCCCACAGCCCTACAGGGGCCCCACCCAGTGTCAGAGGAGCTGCCAGCGGGGGACAGCCCTGCAGGGCAGAACCTGGCAGCTAACACCCCCTTTCCAGTCCTACCTTCTTTCCTTCAGGGTCCCCACCCCAATTTCTCTCCCGTAGGACTCCCTGCCTCCATGGCCTGGTCACCCAGGCTTCCCACCCAGTCCCAGACTGGTTTGCTGGAGGCTTTAAAGCTGTTTTGCTGAGGTTACCGCCTCCGGCTAAATGTGCAGCTATGGAAAGCTACTGACCATCTGCCTGTAAGCTGAGGGGTCTGGCATGTGTGGGTTGGGCCTGAGGGCTCTGGCCAGAGTCACCCTCTTCTTCCCAGGGTGAACATTCAAGGCAGCCAGTGTGAACTGTGTTGGGTGAATTTTTAACTTTAGTAAGTGTATTTCTCAGTTCAGAATTCCTAGTTCTGCAGTTTGTAGTGACACACTTCTTTGAATATATGTGATCTGTAGACCCCAGATGGGATTAAGTGCAGAGAAGCCCCCAGGACAGTGGGAGCCCTGATTCAGGTCTGCCTGGGGGAGGCGAGGTCAGTGATGCAGACAACAGCATGGTGGTGGAGGGGGCCCTCACGCCTATGATGCCGTCTGGGGGTCCTGCCTCTCCCTGCCACACCAGCTCTACCAACTCTGCTCCCCGAGGCAGATCTGCTCCTGTGGGGTTGATTCTATGACTAGTTCTGATCTTCACATGTCTTCCCTGCCTCCTGGTTGTCCTGTGCTGGACATTACTTGTAAACCATTAGCAGCAGCATTCAGAGGTTTAAGGTACCTCTGTTTTGGCTCTTCTATCACAGTGGACTTGTTATTCAGAGTGGACAGTCCAGATGTTGCAGTGGCTTGGGGCCCTCTCTAGAAGGCAGGTTCTCCCCTGTGATGGGCATGGCTGTACCTCCTACACCTGTCCTGACTGCTCCTTATGTTCCTGGCACCCTGCTGTGTCCTGCCCACCCCACCCCCAAAAAGTGTGCGCCCACATGAACGCTCTGCTCATCTGTCCTCCCACCGTCAGCCAAAGCCTTGCAAACCAGCTGTGTCATGTGACTCCTACACCCAAAACTGGCCCGTCCTATTCATGGGACACCCTATGCCTCACAGCAAAGGAAGGATGGGCACAGAACCGGGCTTATTGGTATGGACTGAGGCCCTGTGAGCCCACACAGTGAACATGCAGGGCAGAAGGGCATACCTTGCGGTAGCCTTCAATCACCTCCTTCTGCTTCTCAAACCGCTTGAAGAGGTCGGAGAAGGACTTTTCCATGGAGTTCAGATCTGCAATAAGTTGTTCTTTTTCTTTTAGAACCTTCTGGATTTCAGCTTGGGCAAGGTCTTTCTGTTTCTGAGCTTCCTCTTGAGACACAAAAAGCAAACATTCAGGATTAGAGAGGACCTCAATGCTGGGGTCCAGAAACAGCCAAGAAAATAAAGCAAGGACACTGGATGCCAGAAGGAAAGGCAAGGAGCTCGGGGGAGAGCCACTGAAGATGTGGTCCCTGATCAGCTGTCCTCTCAAGGTGGTGAGCCCCTTTTCCACCTGTGATCTTCCAGGGTGGGACACAAAGCCCAGAACATAGCTGTTCCCTCAATGTTAGTTCCACGGGGCCCAGAGGGAGTAGACAATGAAGCCCAGACGCCACAGCAGAGGTTGCTGAAGAGGGTCAGAACTTTGACACCCTCAGGGCCAATGGTACAACCTGCAAGCTGGGAGCTGGTGTGGTGGGTGCCAGCCTACTGGCTGTGCTGTTGCAGCACTCTCAGAGACAGGGCTGGGAAGTCACCTTGCTCCTGGCTGACAGTCAACCTGAGCAAGGTCTTGGCAGGGACACCTGTAGGAGCTTGAGCCCTTGTCTCAGGAGAGGCCTGGTTCCAGCAGCAGCCATGGGGGATGCCATCGTTTCCCTGCCATCGCCCATCACACAGGTGCCATCAGCCTCACTGACTGCTAGCTTCTCCTTAACTTGGAACCTGGGCGATCCCACAGTGAGCCTGCTATAAGGGAATACTTGTGTGGTGGGAAGAGGGACCCTGGAATGGTAATGCTAATCTGGCCCCAATGAGTGCCCGCTGGCCTCTGACGTCACGAGGAGGTGGGGGAGGGGAAGAGGCCGGCACTTGGCAGAGGGGTGGCGCCTCGTGTGGTCTAGGTACTCACCCATTGCCTGGTACACGACTTCCTCAAACCTGTCCATGATCTTCCTGTGGGACAGAACAGATGAGAGTGACCTGCCACCAGATGAGCCTGGGCCAGAGCTGGTGCATGGCTGAGACTTACCCCAGTTCCACATTTCTCCTGTGCAGCTCCTCACACCTGCTTTTCAGCTCCAGGTTTTCCTCCTGTGCCGCCTTCACCTGTGCAAACCACATACCTAAGTCAGCAGGTGGGACCCTGAACCCCTTCCCCACCACCTTCCATGGTGTGTGCTTCCCATGACGACTTGACTGTGCCCAGCCCCAAGGTCTCTGGGGCCACATTGCCACCTCATAGAACCACATAGGAGCCCTGGTTAGGCCAAGGCCACCTGCTCCATGCACGTTAGGTCACCACAAGGCCAAGAGGCATGGAAACCAGTAGTCATGTAATGAGTGCAAGTCCACCTGGTGGGTCCACCTGTCAGGGCCCCATGGGCTCCTCTGACACAATTCTAGTTAACTTGGTGGGCAGGCAGGGCCCAGTGACCGAGGCCCACCATTGCCCAGCAGCACAGGCCTGTAGGGTAAAGGGTACCCAGCTGTGGAGGTGAGGCCAGTCCTGAGGGCTGGGCTGGATGCAGTGGGCCTGTGGGCTTGTTCTGGGGTCACTCAGATGGGTCCCAACATAGTATGGGGTTGTGGGGGCCTGTTGGGTCTGCATTGCAGGCCTGAGACTTGGGGCTTAAGTCCCAGCAAGGTCAGCTGTCCTTCTGGTTCACCCATGCCCCCTCTCTCTGGGGACTGCTGGGAAGATGGCAGCTAAGAGTAGTTCCCAGACACCAGCCCCTAGAGCAGTGGTTCTCAACCTTCCTAATGCTGCGACCCTTTAATACAGTTCCTCATGTTCTGGTGACCCCCAACCATAAAATTATTTTCGTTACTGTAATTTCCTTTTTTTTTGTAGAGACACTTTATCGCCCTTACTCAATAGAGTGCCGTGGCGTCACACAGCTCACAGCAACCTCCAACTCCTGGGCTTAGGCGACTCTCTTGCCTCAGCCTCCCCAGTAGCTGGGACTATAGGCGCCTGCCACAACGCCTGGCTATTTTTCTGTTTTGCAGTTCGGCCCAAGGCCGGGTTTGAACCCGCCACCTTCGGTACATGGGGCCAGCGCACCGCTTGTTACTGTAATTTTTATAACTGCATTTTTTTTTTTGGGGGGGAGACAGAGCCTCAAGCTATCGCCCTGGGTAGAGAGCTGTGGCATAGCTCACAGCAATCTCCAACTCCTGGGCTTAAGCGATTCTCCTGCCTCTGCCTCCCAAGTAGCTGGGACTACAGGTGCCTGCCACGATGCCCGGCTATCTTTTGGTTGCAGCTGTCATTGTTGTTTGGCGGGCCCAGGCTGGATTTGAACCCACCAGCTCAGGTACATGTGGCTGGCACCTTAGCCGCTTGAGCCACAGGCACTGAACCAATATCTAATTTTGCTACTGTTATGAATCACAATGTAAATATCTGATACGCAAGATGGTCTTAGGTGACACTTTTTTCTTTTTTTGCGGTTTTTGGCTGGGGCTGGATTTGAACCTGCCACCTCTGGCATATGGGGCCAGTGCCCCACTCCTTTGAGCCACAGGTGCTGACCTTAGGTGACCCTTGTGGAAGGGTCATTCGATGCCCAAAGGGTTCTCGACCCACAGGTTGAGAACCACTTCCCTAGAGTATCTCCAGCTGAGGTGATTTATACAGGCTGAGCCTTAATGTGTCCGGTGAAGATGGAGGGCACAGAGGGAAACATAGACAGAGGATCCCCAATCCTGAGACATGGAGGTAGGACTCCAGCTACCAGGGACACGTCTATACTGGCAGGGGAGGACAGGACAAGAACGGGCCTGAGCTCAGGGCTACAAGGTCACCCCAAGAGGAAGCCAGAGTCCAGGCCGTATGACGGCTCCATGTGGGAGAGGTGGCTTATGGGCAGCTACCCGCTTGGATGCTGGACAGAAATCTGGAATTCTCAGCTACCTGAGCAGCAGTGGTGGGCTAAAGGGTTGGGGGCCAGTAGTTGAGGCTGCAGGCACCTGTGACCCACCTGGAGGACCAGGAGTATGCCCTGTGCTCGGTTCCACCCGTGCCTGACCAGCCAGTCCCTAGAATAGCCCGTTAATTTTATACAGGAGCCGCCCCCATGTCCTTACGGCCATGTCTAGGTCCTTCTGGCTGTACTGCAGCAGGTCCAGGATAGGCCCCATGGAAGGCAGGGGTGGACCCCCAGGCCCAAGGATGCACAGGGATGGGCCCTGCACCTGCAGGGAGATGGAAATGAGAGACAGGGAGGAACATAGCCTGTAACGTACCCGCCTCCCACCTCCAACCTGCCCTCAGGGAGGGAAGGTCCACCCAGCTGACTTCGTGGAGACAGCACAGGGAAGGACCTGTGACAAGCCCAGGTCTGTCAAGTGGCTGGTGGCTCCCCCACCGAGCCCAAAGCTCTGGCCTCCAGAATAGAACATAGCTCCTAAACCAACACATCCCTTCACACTGCAGAGACCATTCAGGAGGGACCGAAGTACTTACAGGTGCATCCAGTGCTCCCAAGAAGTCAAGCTCCACAAGGGTGGCTTCTGGAGGGTTTCCTGAGGAAGGCCGGTCCTTGTCCTGCAAGCTGAGGCCAAACAGAACAGCCTAGTCACCACAGATTCTCTTAGTACCAAGCACTACTCAAGCACAGGTGTGCCCAGTCTGACCAAACTTTTTTTTAGTTAAAAACCAATAAAATCAGACTTGGCGCCCGTGGCTCAGTGGCTAGGGTGCCAGCCACATACACCAGAGGTGGCAGGTTCGAACCTAGCCCGGGCTGCCAAAACAAGGACAACTACAACAAAAAAAATAGCCGGGCAGGGCAGCGCCTGTGGCTCAGTGGGTAGGTTGCTGGCCCCATATACTGAGGGTACAGGGTTCCAACCCGGACCCAGTCAAACCGCAACAAAAAATAGCCGGGCATTGTGGCAGGTGCCTGTAGTCCCAGCTGCTCAGGAGGCTGAGGCAGGAGAAATCACCTAAGCCCAGGAGCTGGAGGTTGCTGTGAGCTGTGTGATGCCACGGCACTCTACTGAGGACAATAAAGTGAGACTCTGTCTCTAAAAAAAAAAAAAAAAAAAAAAAAAATAGCCAGGCATTATGGCAGGTACCTGTAGTCCCAGCTACTCAGGAGGCCGAGGCAAGAGAATCACTTAAGCCCAAGAGTTTGAGGTTGCTGTGAGCTGTGATGTCATTGCACTCTACTGAGGGTGACATAGTGAGACTGTCTCAAAAAAAAAAAACCCCAAGAACAAAAACACCAATAAAATCATGTTTGCAGTAGAAATTGTGGAACTGTGTCCAGCAAACCCAGGTCCTGCTACCCCAGCACCTGCCTGTCCCTCTGGCTGAGCTCTGCCCACTTTAGTGCCACTGCAGACTGGGCTGAGCTGGTTGTCGCCTTATCTGTGTGATCCCTCATGGTCAGAGACTTAATTTCACAATGTAATGCCGCAAACCTCCCCCTTCAGCTTTATGGATTCCATGTAAGGCCTAGAAAACCATTCTCCTCAAAATTAACTAAATGCACCGTGTTTCCTCCCAGAGCAGGGGGCAGCCCGGGTTTTCCACAAAGGGCCTGATCGTAAGCATTTAGGAGGTGAAGGTCACACAGCCTGTCTCACAACTGCTCAGTGTGAAAGTGGCCACCATGATTTGTAAAGAAATGGGTGTAGACACATGCCAATATAAATTTATAAACATTTTATTTATTTATCTTATTTTGTCAAGACAGTTCTACCCTATGCCTTGAGCAGAGTGCAATGGCATCGTAGCTCACTGCAACCTCAGACTCGGGCTGTGGGCATCCTGCTGCCTCAGCCTCCGAAGCCACTGGGATTACCGGCGCTTGCCGTGGCACCCGGCTGGGTTTTTCCACTTTTTTCCATGAGTCGGGGTCTCACTCTCGCTCAGACAAGACTCGAACTCCTGAGCTCAAGCAATCCTCCTGCCTCAGCCTCCCACAGTGCTGGGATTAACAGGCGTGAGCCATTGCACTCAGCTTATTTACTTATTTTTTTATGGTGGAGTATGGCCCACAGGTCAGTTTGCTGATGTTTGTCCTAGAGTTCTAAGAACTAGAACTAGATGGTTCTCAGCCTTCCTAATGTTGCGGCCCTTTAATATAGTTCCTGTGGGTTGCAACCCACAGGTTGAGAACCACTGTTCTACAGTAACTACATAATAAATATGTTTAGGTCTTTAATCCACAGAATGGCATCCATAATGAGCATGATGGTCCTGTGATTGAAGGGCAGGTCATTGCAGCACCCACCAAGGAGCTCAGGGTGCTGCTCACTGTCCTGCCTACTTGTGACGCCTCATTTCTTTTTATTTATTTATTTGGAGACAGAGTCTCACTTTGTCACCCTCGGTAAAGTGCCGTGGCGTCACACAGCTCACAGCAACCTCCAACTCCTGGGCTTAGGCGATTCTCTTGTGTCAGCCTCCCGAGTAGCTGAGACCACAGGCGCCCGCCACAGTGCCCGGCTATTTTTCTGTTTTGCAGTTTGGCTGCGGCCGGGTTTGAATCCGCCACCCTTGGTATATGGGGCCGGCGCCCTACTGACTGAGCCACAGGCGCCGCCCAAGATGCCTCATTTCTAATTCAGATCGTCCCCATAGTCTGGAAGTCTCTGATCAAATGGCACCCTGGGAATAGCCACCCATCTTCCCAGTCTGTACTAAAAGTCCCACAGATGGGGGTGGGTACCTGTCTGGCCCAGTGGTTACAGCCTCTGGTCGATGAGGACTGTCCTTCAGGAGTGGGTCGAACTTGAGGTATAAGGACTGCTTCCTCAAGGCTGACTCCTTAAACTGGGGAAAGACAGGGCAAGTCAGTAGGTATCACTGTTGTCCCAGCACAGAAGTCCTGAGAGCCTTGGGGTGAGTTGCCCACCAGGTCCATCCTTGCCTCTAGTCACCCACAACCCTGCCCAGGGGCCACCATTCCCGGCAGCACGTGTTCAGTTTCTTTTGGTTTGGCACCTAGGTTGGGACTTGGCTAGGACCCCAGGCCACCATGTAAAGGAGAAACTGTAGGAAAAGGGGGCCCTAGAGACACTCTGGACAAATCATGCCTATTTGCAGTCAGGGGAAACTTAGGTCAACAGTGATGTCACACAGTGAAGAGCCGTCTGGCTATTTTGGTGTGACGGGGGAGGTGTCGTTCTGTGGACACACGCTGCAGTGGGGCTGCCACCACAGCGCAAGGAGACTTACCGAGGAAGCTCCAAATTGTTCCAGGTAGTCCACTTCAGCCCCCGTGCCTAGAACTGAGATGGAACAGTCACTGCTACTGTCACCGTGTCCCCATACCTGGGGCTCCCTCACGGGAGGGGGTGTCCTGTGGTGCTCAGTAAGCAGTGACCACATTCACTTGGTGGGACAAACTCAGAGGCATTCCCAGCCTCCTCACTTGGGACCTGGGGCCAAGGGTCTTTTGCCTCAGGTGACATTTCTTGCCTGAGTGCTGCCTGCTCTGGGGCCTGGGTACTCCCCGCTGTGTGAGTGGCATGGCTGGCTCAACCTACTTGATGACAAAGGCACCCCCCCACCTGACAAGCAGTAACATGCCCAGAGGCGAAAATACCTTAGTTAACAGCTACTGTTTAAAACTACCTTAGATAAAAGTTTTAGGATCTGATAATATAAACTTTGGTTAAAAAAAAAAAAAAACAACAAACCTAAGAGTAGGCTCCGCACCTGTGGCTCAAGAGGCTAAGGCACCAGCCACGTACACCTGAGCTGGCAGGTTCGAACCCAGCCCGGGCCCGCCAAACAACGACGGCTGCAACCAAAAAATGGCCAGGCGTTGTGGTGGGTGACTATAGTCCCAGCTACTTGGGAGGCAGAGGTAAGAGACGCGCTTGAGCCCAGGAATTGGAGGTTGCTGTGAGCTGCGATGCCACGGCACTCTATCCAGGGTGACAGCTTGAGGCTCTGTCTCAAAAAAAAAAAAAAACCTAACAGTAAGCTGAGTACAGATGCAGACAATCGCTGGAGCCCAGGAGCTCGAGGATACAGTGTGCTGTGTCTATGCCTGATAATGGAGGGGCATAGTGAGATGTCTCTAACAAATACTAATTAAAAACACACACAAAAACTTAAGGGTACCTCACACCACATACAAAAATTAATTCAAAATGGATCAAAGACCTAACCGTAAGGAAGAACTACAACTTTAAAACTCTTAGAAGCCCCAGGTGGCGCCTGTGGCTCAGTGGGTAGGGTGCCGGCCCCATATACCAAGGGTGGTGGGTTGAACATATACAGAAGCTGGCCTCGGCCAAACTACAACAAAAAAATAGCCAGGCATTGTGAGGGGCGCACTCTGTCTCTAAAAACAAACAAACAAACAAACAAAACTCTCAGAAGCCCCAAAGATGTTCATTAGCCATGGGGAAATGCAAATTGCACGCAGTGGTGTGGTGGTGGTGTGACAGTAACAAGTGCCAGTTACAAGTGGAGGTGTGGAGCCCCTGTACCATGTGGATTGGAGGTGGTAAAGCCCTTCTGGAGAACAGGCTGGGATGTCCTCTAAAAGCTGAACACAGGGTCACCATGATCTACCAGTCCCTCTCCAGGTGTATAGGCAGAATAAATGAAAACAGAGGTCTGAATCAGAACCAAAGGTGCCTCATACCATATGCAAAAGTTAACTCAAGATGGATCAAAGACCAAAAGACATGGGTGTTCATGGCATTATTCACAACAGCTAAAAAGTGGAAACAACCCAGAGTCTGATAATGAACGACAGAGTGAACAAAGTTCCATGTGGCTCAGCCGCTGTGACACAGCTGGTTTCTAGCACGAGCCTCATGGCAAGTGCTCAAGTTTTTCTCCTGTTCGTCTCTTCAGAAGCACTTTACTCTAGTGACCGGAGGCTGGTATTGGAGCATTAAGCTTCTCACCTTGTCATTGTTCCTTGATCACCACGCACCCCAGGGATGACCATGCTGTGTGAGTCTGGGCTGCCTCATCTCCACCTTCTGTTTTTTCTGAGTGTGCAATTTCCACTCTTAGAAGTCCTTTATGTTAAAGAGGTAAGCCCTAGCCTACAGAATAAGCCCACCTTTTGATAAGCTAGAGGTTTGTTCAGTCACTTAACATGAGGAGACAGACCAGTTGGTGGGACAATCACCTGCCTGTGACAGGGGAGTCAAGCTGTTGAACAGTGTTCCTGGGACACATCAGAGGATGTCCACTCAAGGCGACTTACTTACCCTCAGCAGGGTCTCTGAAGCTCTCCTCTCTCAGCTCCAAGGCAGGCTGTGCACTGTGATGAGTGGGGAGGCCAGCCTCACCGCCTAGATAGCTCATGGGATCTGATGTGCCTGAAGAATTCCTATCTCCCGCCTGGAGGGAAGGTAAGGGTCACTCCGTGCCCAGAGTGCGGACAGCAGGGTATCCCACCCTATCACCCCAAGTTCACCTGTGCCTCCCCACACCCTGATGCTTTTCTGCACAGATAAGAGCAGAACACTTGCCCTCACGTGCGCACCTTACTATCTGCACTTGGGGTCTCAGTTGCTGTCTGTGCCACAGGTGTGTCCTCCACTGAGGCTGGAAACAGCTGCCTGGAGAGACAGAGTCAGCAGACGGCTAGACCTGGCTCTGTGGCCCCTAGTACTGAGGGGCCACCTGCCTCCCACCTGCCTGGCTGTGGTCACATCAGTGCTCAGCTCCAGTGTGCCAGGTACAGAGGCTACTCAAGGGACCTGGTCACAGACCCACCCTCAGCAACCCCACTCAGCATGAAAAGCAGGTGCCCTGAGAGGAGTGCGCCAGTAAAGATAATACACAGTCCTTTGACTGTGAAATCAGTAAAAGGCCCTAGTGTGGAGGCTCAGGCCTGTAGTCCCAGCTACTCGGGAGGCTGAGGCAGAAAGATTGCTTAAACCCAGAAGTTTGAGGTCAGCTAGGAGGTGAGCTAGGACTACTGAGGATGAAAGAGTAAGACTCTCATCTCAAAAAAGAAAAAAAAAAAAAAAATCAGCAAAGGGCTGGGGGAACAGGAGGTGGGAAGAGACAATACATCCCCTGGCAGAACAGCTCAAGCCATGGATACAGCCTCAGGGAGGCAGCGGATGGCAGCCAAAGGCCGGCTTCAGAGGCTGCTCAAGGTGTGTGTGGGGTAGGACAACAGCCAGCAGAGCCACGTACTCCACCAGAAGGCAAACGCAAGGACCGAGGGGATCACTCTGTCTGGCTGCTGGCACCTAATTCAGGTTCACCTGCGGAGGTAACGTAGCTGGGGGAGAGGTTTTTTTTTTTTTAAGAGACAGAGTCTCACTTTGTCACTCTTGGTAGAGTGCCATGGTGTTATAGCTCACAGCAACCTCCAGCTCTAGGGCTCAGGCAATTCTCTTGCCTCAGCCTCCCGAGTAGCTGGGACTACAGGTGCCCACCAAAATGCCTGGCTATTTTTTTGTTGCAGTTTGACTGGGGCTGGGTTTGAACCCACCACCCTCTGTATATGGAGCCAGCAACTTACTCACTGAGCCACAGGTGCTGCCCAGGGGGAGAGGGTTTTGCTCTTGAGCTGGCACTTTCTGCTCTCCCCCGGAGCCAACTCGACTCTTTAAACTGAGGCCACAGCAGCCCAGGTCCTGGCACTGGCCACAGCCTTGTCTCCTGGGCTCAACCCTACATTTGCCCAGAGGCCCCTCCTCTGGCTTTCCCTGGACACAAAGAAATGTCCTAGTGATATTTCTGGACTCGGGCCCTGACCACGCACTCCACAGAGCACCCATCCGACACTGCTACCCGCAGGGACTTACAGGCTCACACTCGAGTCCTCGGTGGCTGGAGGCCCAGCTCCCAGCTGCTCAGCCACAGGCTGGGCTGGCATGGTTTCAGAGCTTCCTGGGGGCCTAGCTTCCCTGTCAGCAGACTCGGCGCCGCCTCCAAGTGGGTTTAAGTCTGGGCCACCAAGCTTGTCCCAGTCGAGGTGGTAAGAGCCCTGGGGAGCAGGCTTGGGGTACTCAGCTTGCCCCTTACCTGTGCCTCCCTCCTCAGCCTCCTGGGAGGCCTGTTTTTGCCTCACCTCCATTCTCTTTGAGGGGGGTTTGAGGCCAGGTCTCTTTCCAAGTCTCCTCTGTGGGGGTGCCCTTTTGCTGGTGACACCATCAGAGAAATCAAATTCTAGTTTTACGGGTTCACTCGGCCAGGAATTGGCCTTTTGGCTACTGGCCTCTTCTTTAGGACTCAGGGTTGTGGCCCTACCAACCACCACGGGCTCAGGTGCGGCTGCGTTCTCAGGATGGGTGAGGAACTGGGCACTGTCTTCCGGCATGGGGGTGCCCACACCCCCGGGGGAGGCTGGGGCCTCACTAGGCAGGCCTGCCAGGGACACCCCTCCACGTGCTCTCTTGGGGCTTGTGCCCGGAGGTGCAGCAGCTGCGGTCGAGGAGGCAGAGACCTCGCCATTTGCACTTTCTCCCTCAGCCCTGAGAGGAATCTCTGCTTTGGGGGTGGCTGCTGTCCTGGGAGGGTCTCCCAGGGTCTCAGAGAAGGGTATCACACTCAGGTCTGAGGAAGGAGCTGTAGCAGCTTCCTCCACTGCTCGCTCAGGGCTGTCAGTTTTCTTCGAAGATACCATCTGGCTTCTGGGACTTTCTGGGCTCTGGGGAGAGCTGGAAGTCCCTGGGTTGGCTGGGGGATCCAGTTCCTGCTCCCCAGAGATGCCACCTTCAAAGGCTGGAGCTGCATTCCCTGAAGCAGTGTCAGCACCAGCCACCACTTGTTTCTGCAAAATTCCATTGGTCGTTTTGGAGTCCACTTCCTTGATGAACTGTTGGCTTTTTAAAAACAGACTTAGTTAACATTAATTGGAGTGAATTCTCATGTCACTTTGCCTCAGCATCCAAACCTCCTAGAAGCAGGACCCATCACCCTGGACACAGCTCCCAGCTCCATGCCCCTCCCTGATTCCCAGTTCTTCATCGAGGTTCCCCAAGGTGGTGATCAGCTTCCTCTGCACTTGGTCGTGCTGACCCCTCGGTGGGGTGGGAAGCTGTACAGTGTCTCTAGTTGTGGTGGGCTTTGTGACCGTTTATTTCTTACCACTAAATGCCTTCCTATGTGCTGGATCCACATTTGCCCTGTGCCTTTGTGGTCTTTGCTATTCAAACAGTCCCTGTCACCATGCGTGTGGTCTAGTGCCCAGGAACACCCCCTGCCCCGGTGTTAACTGTAACAGGAGCCATACAGCATAGGTTGCTGACTGGGCAATAGGAGGTGGATATGCCCAAATGGCTCACGCCAGGCATAATCTTACAGGCCCCTCTCCCACCGTGTAGACTGAGCTCCCTACTTTTCTGCCACTTCTTTTAAAGGGACAGCTTAGGCATTTGCCATTGAGCTCAAAGCAACCCATGATGTGCTGCTGGTTGCAACGCTCTCAGCGCCCCCCACTTTCCATGTGTGGCCACCAAGTGTGCCACATATGTAACCCTAGCAAGTGTAACAATAAAACTTGATTTCCATCTTGTGGTTCTAATCCTCGAAGGAGTACTCCCTATCATAAAGATCCTAAATTACAACATCTGTTAGCTTAGGCAGAAAACAAGAACATTCAGTCAACCCTGTCCTGTGGCCTAAATCTCACCCAAGAATATGACCACAGACCAGTGCTGGCAGCCATCTGGGACCATGCAGGCTGAGAGAGCAGAGATGTGACAAGCCAACCATCCAGGTGAAGGTTTTCTGTGCTGCTCAAACTTTTGCTGAAAAGAGGCCAGCTAGGGTCAGTGACGCAGCCCTCAGCGTCAGCACTTAGCCCTTAAACCAAGCGTTGCCCGAGTGGCTGGCCTTGGCGACTCCTTTCTGGGATGTGACTACACTGGCCCAGGACATATCACAGGGGACCACTGTCCTGCTGTGCCTCACATCTAATGCAGGGTGGCTGAGCACAGAGGCCACAGAGCCCCAACAGGCTTGTTGGCACAGTGCTGAGGGCATGGGCTGCTGTGCCTCCTTTGGCTGCTCACAAGAGGCAAGATTCTCACAGCCAGGCTAAGTCAGTCTAGGGCCTCAGAGGAAGGCCCTGCACTCCCTGCCATTTCTCCCAGCTCTTCAAGTTTAGAAATACTAAAACTAAGAAGTTGAGGGTGAGAGGTTCGGCGCCTGTGGCTCAAGCGGCTAAGGCACTAGCCACATACACCTGAGCTGGCGGGTTTGAATCCAGCCCCGGCCCGCCAAACAACAATGATGGCTGCACCAAAAAATAGCCGGGTGTGTGGTAGGCGCCTATAGTCCCAGCTATACTTGGGAGGCGGAGGCAAGAGAATTGCTTGAGTCCAGGAGTTGGAGGTTGCTGTGAGCGGTGATGCCACCGCACTCTACCCAGGGTGACAGCTTGAGGCTCTGTCCCAAAAAAAAAAAAAAAAAAGAAATTGAGGGTGAGGAACTGCCCGCCTGTCCGACTGGTCACCATTGCTGTTCTGTTCAGCTGATACTGGTGGTGGTTGTGAGCTCCAGATAGCCACCTCAGCCACACTTGGGGACAATGCACCGATAGTCAGCCACCTGATACCACTCTCTGGTCTCATCCCTGCTGATCCAGGGGCTCCATGAAGAGACTGCTCCCAGGGCCTCACATGGTCCCCAGCACACAGCAGAGTTCTAGCTCAGGTGTATGTGGTTGGCGCCTTAGTCGCTTAAGCCACAGGTGCTGAGCCAACACAGCAGAGTTCTAAACAGAGATAAATGGTCACAGGGCAGGGAAACCGGGCACCTGAGCCACTGATGACAAGCCCAGAGATGCTTGTGCATAGCTTTCAGGGCTATGCTCCCTGGCCTTCCCAGCTCCTCTATGCTCTCTGTCCCACACAGATGGGTACATGGGCCAGAAGAGGACATAGGAAAAGGTTGCCTACATTTGTTGGTGACATTTTATTTAAGTAGAGAGCATTTTAGTCCTATTCTGTACTTTCCTCTGTACATCTAAAATCTGTTTAAGAGTCTTGAACAGTTAAATCAGCAAAAAAATAGTAGGAAATTGTGCTGTGAGGCTCTTTGCCACCGTGGATGTGAGAATGTAGGCTAATTCTGCAAAGGCAGGAAGCACTGCCTCCAGGGCCTACCCTTCCTAGGCAAAGGCAGGACATGCTTGGTGCTGCAAGGCCCTTTGACCACACATGTTCTACTTAGCTGGGAGTTGCAACCCACTCTGTGTTTGGCCTGGGTAGGTTCACCCCTCCTTCTGCCATCTGGTAGTCCCCTCCTCCTGAGAAGTCATCATAATGAGGCCAAACTTAGCAAGGACACCTGATCAGCACAGCACACTGCACCCCAGAATTCCTGAACTCAAATGATCTTCCTGCCTCAGCCTCCCAAGGAGCTGGAACACAGGTGTGAGCCACAGTCCACACACACATTCTGACTGGCAGTACAGCAACTTCTCTGCATACAAGTTTCTGTCTCCTCTTTCCAAGTGCTGAGAAGAGCAAAATTAAACAGAAAAGTGAAACTGCAGCATGCCGTTTCCTGGAGTGTGGTCAGGACATTTTAATGAGTTAGAGAAACAGACTGAGGCCAACTAACTGGACATCAAGGGCACAGGAGAGGAGTGAAGTTTGAAGGTAAAACTTATTCTGAGTAGTTGATGGTCAAAAACTCATTAGAGGGGCTGGCGGCTCACACCTGAATCCTAGCACTCTGGGAGGCATAGGCGGGTGGATAGCTTGAGCTCATGATTTCAAGACCAGCCTGAGCAAGAGTAAGACCTTGTCTCTATTAAAAATGAAAAACTTGGCTCGGCGCCTGTGGCTCAACGGGCTAAGGCGCCAGCCACGTACACCTGAGCTGGCGGGTTCGAATCCAGCCCCGGCCCGCCAAACAACAACAACACTGCAACCAAAAAATAGCCAGGCGTTGTGGCGGGCGCCTGTAGTCCCAGCTACTTGGGAGGCAGAGGCAGGAGACTCACTTGAGCCCAGGAATTGGAGGTTGCTGTGAGCTGTGATGCCACAGCACTCTGTCCAGGGTGACAGCTTGAGGCTCTGTCTCAAAAAA
>CAUYRH010020305.1:0-20828 GCA_963574655.1 Perodicticus potto | reverse complement strand
TTAATACAACAAAAGACAAAACCAAAAACAAGAACCCCCCCCAAAAATGTCCATACTACTCAAAGTGAGCTACAGATTTAAGGCAATACCAAACAAGGCATCAACACTACACTTTGAAGAACTTGAAAAGGTAATGCATTCTTCCATATGGAAACAGAAAAAAAAAATAGCCAATGCAATTCCAAGAAATAAAAACAAATCTGCAGGCATTACAAAAGGCTAGTAACTAGAATATACAGAGAACTCAAACTAATCAACAAGAAAAGAGCAAACAATCCTATTTATAATTGGAAGAGTCTTGAACAGAAACTTCTCTGAAGATGACAGACAAATGACCAACAAACACATGAGAAAATGCTTATTTATCATTCCTATTCATCAGAGAAATGCAAATCAAAACCACTCTGAGATATTGTCTAACCCCAGCAAGAACAGCCATATCACAAAATCCCAAAGCTGCAGTTACTGGAGTGGATGTGGAGAGAAAGGAACACTTTGGCACCACTGGTAGGATTGCAAACTAATGCTGCCTTATTGAAAGAGGAAAGAGGTATGGTGAATCCTCAAAGAGCTAAAAGTAAACTGTTCAGGTGATCCCACAGTCCCATTACTAGGTATTAACCCAGAAGAAAAAAGTCACTTTACCATAAGGACATTTGCACTAGAATGTTTGCAGCAGCTCAATTCATAATTGTTAAGGCATGGAATGAACTCAAGTGCCCATCAACCCATGAATGGACTAATAAACTTTGGCATATATATACACCATGAAATACTATTCAGCCATAAAAGATGGGAACTTTACATCTTTTGTGTTTACCTGGATCTCTCAGGGTTCTCTCCATAGAGATCCTTCACATCCTTTGTTAGGTGCATTCCCAGGTATTCTTCTTAGTAAAGTATCACACAATTGGAAAATCAGTTTCCAATGTATTCAATACTAATATGAAGCTAATAGATAAACATTTACATGCCCACAGGAGAGAAAAACACAATTAAAATCAAGGAGAGGTGAAGTGGGGAGGGAGTGAAGGGAGATGGGAGGAGGGAGAAGAACTGGCAAGCTCTCACCTAATGGTCACAGTATAAGGGCATATGGCGCACCCAGTGAGTGAAGGGCTCCATTATAACTTGAACTTTACCTCAGAAGCACAAACAGCGCAACTTATTTGTACCTTCATATTAATTTGAAATAAATTTTAAAAAGAACATGTATCAGTTAAGAAGGGGAACATGGAAAAAGTGAAACTGAGAGAAGAGAAGACAGTTCCTCACTTTTATTTTATGTACTTCTTTATGAACACATAACTGATATGTATTGCTTTGTATTTAAACATAAACCATAATAGAAATATCAATAAAAATGTATTTTTTCAATAGAGTACTCTTTTTCTATTTCCTTAGAAATCTACATTACCTTCTCTTAATTTCTAGCAAAATCCCTGATGAATCCATTAGAGAATTTCTTGATGAATATTTTCTCTTTCAAAAGTTGGCAGCCTGGAAAAGAAACAACCACCAATGTCAAGAGTCTTGCCTTAGGTAAAGCATAGAATGATTCTGAGCTTCATTTCCATCATCTATAGACCCACAAAAATGAATCCAGACATCTATTCTAAAGAATTTTTGACCTTTTCTGAGTTTTTTGATTCTAATTTATATCCACAGATAAAATAGTTTAGGTTGAATTCTAGCAAAAACCTAGGAGTAAGACTAGATAAATTGGTAATGTTTATTACCAATAATTTTTAAAGTGCCATATTTTGTGGCAGCTAAAGAATGATGAGAAAAAGTACATAACATCATTTATTTCATTAATTTACTTCTTTTGAGATTAAAACTTTGCAGTGGTCATTAAAATAAACACTTTCCAAAAGGAACTGAAAGTTTACCCATTAACCCAGTTTTCTATTGTTTTGTAGTTTTGTAATCTCATCTCTATAATGATATTTTCTTTGATTTGCTAAAAAATATATTCAATTTAGTCCTGAGAATTAACTCATTTTTTTTTTTTTCTCTTTTATTGTAACCTCTTGAAAGACAGAGAATAAGCTTTGGAATCAACAAAATTTAAACCTATGTTAATCAATAACCAGTTACTTTCTCTTCATGTGCTTGCTCAAAAATATTCAGTAAATAAGATTTTTTTTTTTTTTTTTTAGAGACAGAGTCTCACTTTATTGCCCTCGGTAGAGTGCCGTGGCAACACAGCTCACAGCAACCTCTAACTCCTGGGCTTAGGTGATTCTCTTGCCTTAGCCTCCCAAGTAGCTGGGACTACAGGTGCTTGCCTTAATGTCCGGCTATTTTTCTGTTTTTTCTTTTGGAGTTCGGCCAAGGCCGGGTTTGAACCCGCCACCTTGGGTATATGGGGACGGTGCCCTACTTGATGAGCCACAGGTACTGCCCAGTAAATAAGAATTTTTATTAGCAAAACCAAGACATTACTTAGAAATTAAAACAAAGTAGGAGGAATCATGCTACCTGACCTGAGACTGTACTATAAATTGATAGTGATCAAAACAGCATGGTGCTGGCACAAAAACAGAGAGATAGATGTATGGAACAGAATAGAGAACCAAGAGATGAATCCAGCTACTTACCCTTTCTTGATCTCTGACAAGCCAATTAAAAACATTCTGTGGGGAAAAGATTCCCTATTTAATAAATGGTGCTGGCGTGAACTGGCTGGCAGAAGACTGAAACTGGACCCACACCTTTCACCATTAACTAAGATAGACTCTCACTGGATCAAAGATTTAAACTTAAGACATGAAACTATAAAAATACTAGAAGAAAGTGCAGGGAAAGCTCTCGAAGGAATCGGTCTGGGTGAATTTTTTATGAGAAGGACTCCCCAGGCAATTGAAGCAGTATCAAAAATACACTACTGGGACCTGATCAAACTAAAAAGCTTCTGCATTGCTAAGAACACCGTAACTGTAGCAGGCAGACAGCCCTCAGATTGGGAGAAAATATTTGCAGGTAATTCCTCTGACAAAGGTTTAATAACCAGAATCCACAGAAAACTCAAACGTATTAGCTACAAAAGAACAAGTGATCCCATCTCAGGGTGGGAAAGGACTTGAAGAGAAACTTCTCAAAAGAAGACAGGCACACGGCTTACAAGCACATGAAAAAATGTTCATCATCCTTAATCATCAGAGAAATGCAAATCAAAACTACCTTGAGATATCACCTAACTCCAGTAAGATTAGCCCACATAACAAAATCCCAAAACCAGAGATGCTGATGTGGATTCAGAGAAAAGGGAACACTTCTACATTGCTGGTGGGAATGCAAACTAATATATTCCTTTTGGAAGGATGTTTAGAGAATACTTAGAGATCTAAATATAGATCTGCCATTTGATCCTATAATTCCTTTATTAGGTATATATCCAGAGGACCAAAATCACATCATAATAAAGATATATGTACCAGAATGTTTATTGCAGCCCAATTCATAATTGCTAAGTCATGGAAGAAGCCCAAGTGCCCATCGACCCAGGAATGGATTAATAAATTGTGGTACATGTATACCATGGAATATTATGCAGCCTTAAAGAAATATGGAGACTTTACCTCTTTTGTGTTTACATGGATGGAGCTGGAACATATTCTTCTTAGCAAAGTATCTCAAGAATGGAAGAAAATGTATCCAATGTACTCACTCCTAATATGAAGCTAATTTATAGCTTTCATATGAAGGCTAAAACCCAATTATAGCACAAGAATATAGAGAAAAGGGCAAGGGAGGGGAGGGGAGAGGAGAGGGGAGGATGAGTGGAGGGAGGGCAGTTGGTGGTATCACACCTACAGTACATCTTAGAAGGGTACAGGTGAAACTTATTAAATGTAGAATATCAATGTCTTCATATAGTGATTAAGAAAATGCCATGAAGGCTATGTTAAACAGTTGGATGAAAATATTTCAGATTGTATATGAAGTCAGCACATTGTGCCCCATGATTGCACTAATGTACACAATTATGATTTAATAAAATTATAAAAAAACATAATCCAATTGTATTTTATCCTTTTATGTCATTTTGTCATGTACAAATAACTGCACTTACACCTGATTAATTATCCAAATAATTTCTTACCACATGTAATTAGCTTATTTAATGGCTATTTGTTCTTAATTTATATGTAAATAATTGGTGCTAATGATTTCTTACAAGATGATATTTTATAATCTTCAAGTGTCTGTTTAATATACTTTTTCTTAGGAATTAAAAAAATTCCTTCAGAAAAATTGTTCCAGGGAAATAAAATCTCCAATGTATACATGTTGAACTGAAAGTCTTAAGAAGCTAATTATTTTTTCTAATTAGTTACCTACTTATATGGCCAGTTAGCTCCAGATTTTATAATAAAATGAGATTCACTCAATCCTCTGGTTCATTTTATCCCTTTTATTGCCTCATATTTTCTAAAGCATTATTCAATTTATTTTCTGGCAAGATAAATATAAAGTTAAAATATGTCCAGAATTTTTCAAGTCATTAAAATGTGCTCCAGATGAGAAAATGTAACTATTTCAGTTCACGATATATCTGCATTCACAATTAGCACTTGTCTCTCATAATAGTGGTGCTGCCAAGACAGCAAGACAGTAAAATGAAAGAAGCAGAATATAATATCTGGATTCCAACAATGTTTCCAGATAATGCACAGTTGTCACATGTGGTGGTGAGAGCAAGGATAGAAAGAGAGTGTAGAAATGGGGAAAAACAATCGAGTGTTCTTTCATGTGGCTGAGATTACAGCTTGGCTCATGTACAGCACACAGAAAGCAGGGAGTACTGAACCCTTGTCTGCAGGCAGACTACTCAGGTTTATTAGCAAAATTGTCCACACGTGTTCAATGTGGTTCTCCGTTGCCAATGATACCACAAGATTAGTGTAAAACTCCTGTCTTCTCCTTTAAGAAGCCCAGTCTTGCCATTATCACATTGACTGGCATGAAGGAAATGAAGATTATCCTCTTCTGTATCTTCCAGTTTCTTTTGAGAAATTTATAGGAATACTCATTGGGGTAAAAAACAAACAACCACTAATATCACTGTGAATCATGAATTTCTGGGAGAATCATGAATTTCTAAAGCATTTCATCCTCCCTAGCCTATGACTTCAGTCTATCCGAGGTCATCCCTGGGCAAATTCACCAAATTTATATCTCTTGGCTTTTCCCTGCTATTAGATGCAAATAACGATGGAATTATGACTTATAAAGTAGTTATGAAATTTCAGAACTGTACTATTGTATTTCCTAAGTCAGTAAAAAATGTCATCTGTTTTTTCACTCTGCAAAAATAGTCACCTGCTAGACAATTAAGGGGATTGTTTGTCCCAGACTACCCCTATTAAGTAGAAATTTCATTTAACCAGACATCCATTCTCAATGTTGTGCAAAACATTTGTGTTTATGACTACACTAATCTATGTTCACCTACAAATACTCCTTAAAGCACAGATTTTCAATTTCTGTTTGATTTTGTGGTTTTGGTGGGTGTCAGTACAGGTAGACTTTTAAACACCATTCCATGGGGAGGAAATTCCTAAAGAGTAATGCTATGTGCAATGCTAATTCTTTTGAAAGATTAAAAAAAAAAGGAAAAAAAAATTTCAGTGTGCCTTATATAACATGATCTATTTATATTCTGTCACCGAGGAGAGTCAGCTGCATTTATGTTCAGGGTGAACAGAACAATTCATTTGTACCTTCTCATTCAATTGATGACTACCCATTTACCCAACTGACTGACAGCACTAGATTAGGTGAGAATTTTTCAGATACATTAAAATGTTTGGAACGGAAACTCTCAAAAATATTTAACATAAGAAATCTGTGAGCAGAGAAGTTTTAGCACCAGGATTTCTGAGTCTGTCTCTAGTATTAATTATAATTTTAATTTCCATCACAGAATGTCATACCTGACAATAGTTACTAAGAGACTTATGCAGTCTCAATCCCAAATTGGATCCCTTCAAACTTCCTTCAGTATTCTCAGTACCTCGTAGTGGTTAGCAATACCCATGTGAGTTTATTAACCACACCTATGGTGCATCTTAGAAGGATACTGGTGAAACTTACTAAATGTAGAATATAAATGTCTGAACACAATAACTAAAAAAAACCCATGAAGGCTATTAACAAGTTTGATGAAAATATTTAAAATTGTATATAAAACCAGCACATTGTACCCCATGATTGCATTAATGTACACAGCTATAATTTAATTACAAAGAAAAGAAAAGACTCTAAAATTATAAAGCACATTCTCAAATTGAAACAATAATATATAACTTGGGATGGTAGGGGCAATAGATTTTGGATTACACATCTTTTGAAATCAAAACCTAACTAGGACTTCAAAATACTATTAAATATGACTCCTTCGTTTATGTATGGAAACCACAAAATATATCAAATGCTACTACATTTACAACCCTCTCTTCTCCAGACCTCTACTTAATTCTTATATCTATTCTTGGTTTTTATTTAATGTTGAGTATTTACTTTCTTCTTTTCTAACTTTTGTCATTATTGACAGTTTATTATATCCTGAACTGTGTGGATACTTTACACTGTATATCTCAAATAAATCTTCAGAAGACTTTATGCAATAGGAACTATATTTATGAATATACCAATATGAAACCTGAGGTTTGGGAAGTTACTTGACTTGCTAAGGTGCAGAAGAGTGACGGGGGCATGATGTGAATCCTGCTAGTTGACTTCAGCTTTCCCATTCTTACTGTTCTTTCTCCTTTCCTACCCCACCCTTACTATCTGACTGATACTATCTGACATCCATCCTCTATTTCCTAATCATTCTAATCTTTATACCACTAACAAACCTATTGGAAAACAAACTACTCAAATGAAGAAATAGTCCTAGTAGTGTAACACATTACCCTGGTCTTGTAAACCAGAAATGGAGAACCAATCTCCCTAACACATATCAAGGAAGAAGCACTCCCCATCCTCACCCTCAGCACCCAAAACTGAGATTCTAATTAAACTATTCCTTGAAAATTTATTTGTATTTGACACGATCCAATTTTGCTAATAGCTATGTCAGTACTAAACAAATAAAATTTTCAAATTCTTTCCCTATGTACTTCGTGCATATTGTGCCAGACCCCATTAATTGCTATTTCATAACATATATGCTTAATTATACATTATAGCACATATATGAATAATAGTACATTAAGATCTTGTCCCCATGCATATAAGCATGTACATTATATGTTTAACCATACATAGTACATTAAATTCATAATCGGACATAGCACATAAATTCAAATGATTTCTTGCCACCATGCATATCATCTTCACCAGCCCACTCTCTTAACTACCAGGCCGTGAGAAACCAGCAACTCGCTCAGCAAGAATACCTCTTCTTGCTCCGGGCCCATTAAACTTGGGGGTAGCTGTGTTGAAACTATACCTGGCATCTGGTTCTTACTTCAGGGCCATTAATCTAAGACCGCCCACTCTTTCCTCTTAAATAAGACATCTCGATGGATTAATTCCTAATCAGCCCATGCCCAACATAACTGTGCTGTCATGCCTCTGGTATTCTTAAATTTTCGGGTATGCTTGGACTCACCATCGGCCTCCTGGCCTGCGTCCAGACCATTTATTGTAGATGAACCTAATGTGTACCTCCAGGTACATGGGTCGTGATAGTTGATAGTATCATATCAGATAGTATCAGGTCATGAGAGTTGAAATCAAGAACAAAAAGAAGCTGGTGTCAACTTAATTAGTCATTGAGAGAATTACAACTGAATTATTTTAGAATTAGACTTTATTTCAATGCTTTCAAATTTCTCTCTCTTTTCTGAGTTCAAGTAGATACAGGGAGCCACTATTATATTATACATGTGGGAAACTTGGTTCCCACTAACTTAGTTCCAATCACAGTAGAAAACCTGGTAGGCTGATAGCACTTTGAGGAGGCCTCCTGCCTTAGTCAAACATTTATTGCACAAAATAACACTTTTTAAGATTTTTCTGTTAAATCCTTCCCTTGTAGTTCCTTTTTGTGTTGTTTCAAATCTCACTAATAGGCTTCAGCTTAATTCAGTTTTATTTATTCTTTGCTTATTTTATTATAGTAAAACTACCACTTATAACTTGAAGCATTACTTCATTTATACATGTGTTGGGTAAGAGGATTTTATTGTTTGTTGTTTGTTTGCTTTTGTAAACCTTACAAAGCAAGGTGTAATGAAGCATAGCTTTCAATTCAAATTTAAATTGCACATGAAATTTATAGCCACCCTATATAAAGAAAAATTTCCTTTGAAGAATGAAAATATAAATACAAGATCATGTCAGCAAAGAGCAAGAGTTTGGCTTCCTCTGTCCCCATCTGAATACCCTTGGTATCTTTCTCTTGCCATATTGCATTGGCAAGAACTTCCAGCACTATGTTGAATAACAGTGATGATAGCGCACATTCTTTTATAGTTCCAGTTCTGTGTAGAAAGAACTCAGTTTTACTTACTTTTACTTCTCAGTTTTACTCCATTCAGCATGATATTGGCTATGGATTTGTTGTAGATGGCCTCCATTAGCTTAAGAAATGTCCCAACACTGGCTATTTTATTAAGTGTTAGAAAACTCCAGAAACTCAACCACAAGGCTCCTAGAGTGATCAAGGAATATAGTAATGTCTTGGGATACAAAATCAATGTCCAAAAATCTATAGCCTTCATATATGCCCAAAATAGCCAAGCTGAGAATCAAATCAAAGATACAAAACCCTTCTCACTAGCTTCAAAGAAAATGAAATACTTGGGAATATACCTCACAAAAGATGTGAAAGATCTCTACAGAGAGAACCATAATACTCTGAGAAAACAAATAGAAGAAGGCATTAACAAATGGAGAATCACATTGTTAAAATGTCTGTACTACACAAAGCTATCTACAGATTTAATGCAACTCCCATCAAAGCACCAATGTCATACATTGAAGAACTTGAAAAGATAGCACTGTGCTCCATATAGGACCAGAGAAAAACATGAATAGCCAAAGTAATTCTAAGGAATAAAAACCAATCTGGAGGCCTCACATCAACAGACTTCAGTTTATACTACAAGTGAACAGTTATCAAAACAGTTTGGCACAAAAATAGAGATATAGATCTATAGAACAGAATAGAGAACCTAGAGATGAAACCAGCCATGTATTGACATCTGATCTTTGATAAACCAAACAAAAGTATACACTGAGGGAAAGAATCCCTATTTAATAAATGGTGCTGGGAGAACTGGTTAGTCACATGTAGAAGACTGAAACTGGACCCACACCTCTGGTCATTTACAAAAATTGATTGTCACTAGATGAAAGATTTAACTTTAAGACACAAAACAATAAAAATTCTATAAGAAAATATGAGTAAATCTTGGGAAAAAAATGGCCTGGGAAAAGATTTTATGAAGAAGACCTTGTTGGCAATTACAGCAACATCAAAAAAAAAAAAAAAAAGGGCCACTAACAAGCTAAAAATCTTCTGCATAGCTAGGGGTAAACTAATTAAAGCAAACAGAATGGGAGAAGATATTTGCATGCTATGCATCAGACAAAAGGCTGATAACTAGAATCAATAGAAAATTCAAACTAATCAACAAGAAAAGAGCAAACAATTCCATTTGTAAGTGGACAAGAGACATGAACAGAAACTTCTCTGAAGAAGAGACAAGAATGGCCAACAAACAGATGAAAAATTGCTCATTGACCCTAATTATCAGAGAAATGCAAATCAAAACTACCCTGAGATATCACCTAACCCCAGTGGAGAATGACCTACATAACAAGGTCCCAAAGCTGCAGGTGCTGGAGTGGATGTGGAGACAAGGGAACACTTTGACTCTGCCAGTGGTATTGCAAACTAATATAGCCTCTATGGAAAGAAATGTGGAGAATCATCAAAGAGCCCATGGTCCCATTACTAGGTATCTACCCATAAGACCATAAGGACATTTGCACTAGAATGTTCATAGAAGTTCAGTTCACAATTGCCAAGATGTGCAATGAACTCAAGAGCCCATCAACCCATGAATGGTTTAATAAATGGTGGTATAAGTATACCATGGAATACTATTCAGCCATAAAATTACGGAGACTTTACATCTTTGATATTAACCTGGATGGTGTTGAGGCACATTCTGCTTAGTAAAGTATCACAAGAATGAAAAAACCAAATTTCTAATATACTCAATACTAATATGAAACCAACGGATAAACAACTATATGCTCACATCAGAGAAAAACACATTGAATTTAAATGGGGGGGGGAGGAAGAGGGAAAAGGGAAAGTAGAAGGGGGAGGATGATTGATAAGCTTTTACCTAAGGTGCAGAATGTAAAGGTATACTCTATACTCCCTGGGTGAAGGACTCAACTACAACTTGAACCTTACCTAAGAAATGCAAACAATGTAACCTAATTATTTATACCCTTATATTTATCTGAAAATTTTAAAAATAAAGGAATGAAAATATAAACAAATGCAGAATAAGTCAGAAAAATGCATTATCATAACCATATATTTTTGAGATATTAAATTATATATAATTTTGAATTCTTCAAGTTAATAACTTAAGAATGACAAATCATTTCAAATTTACTATATTTTCCCCAAATAGAATGATGCTACGATTTACGGTTTTCTTAGTTCGCTTTTATGTTTTTCTCGAAGCATGATAACATTGCCATGCTTTTTGTAATACATACTTCCATCTTCACCAATCTAAGAAGTAAAATAAATTAGACATGAATTAAATACCGCCAAATTACTTAAACCATAGTTAACTTAAATATGACTCAGAGATTGTATCAGATTAAAATAATAGATTTGAGCACTGACCCTGCAAACCAAGGATGAAAAGTTAGAACCTTGAGTAGGCCTGATTAAGAATAAAAAGAAAGTAAAGAAACAAAAAGAAAAGAAAGAAAGAGAATAAAAGAATAGTTTTACTAAAATAAATATATATAAATTCTCCAAACAATCTGAAAAATGACAGACTTACACAGGTGTCAAGACAAAAATTTGGCTCTAAAGTTGCTCATCATTCTATAACTCATGCAGTTGTGAATCTTTCTCTATAGCATAAACATTATTTTAACTGCAATGAGCCCAATAAAGAAATCATATGAAAAGGAGTGTGAAGAGTCAGGATATAAAGTATTTGCATAAATTTGCATCACTTACACAAGCCAGAAAAATTTTACTCACCAGCCAAATTTAGTTTAACAGATGAGAGCTTATGGATTCAGACTCCAATTTATAACTACAACATTTGTTTAGGAGACCCCTATCTTATCTACTGTTACAAGTGCTTCTGTTTCTCTTTCTGCACACATGTCACAATTGAATGCCCTAATTTTAAGGGATGTATTTGCTTAATGCCCATTGTCTTGTACTAAACTAGTAAGTTCCACAAGGGCAAAATCATTATCTGCTTTTCTCCTATCCTTCTCAGTGTCATATTCAGTGCAGAACTTATAGTAAGTGTTCAATAAATATATTTTTAATGAACAAATGAATACATAAGATAGCAACTTTCTCAGAAAAAACAAAAATCAGGTCATTTGACTGCCTAATTTAAGCCTTCTCATTTTAATGCAATTCTGGTTTCTTGATGAGTCTGTCTCTGTCTCAGGAGGGGGAATAACATAGGTCACAGTAATCTGAACAGAGCAAAGAAATTAGAGCTACTAACTCACTTTAGACCATTTTGGTTCAGAATATATTTGGAAGTGTTTAGAACATGTTCAGGTTTGGAAAATTAATGTTGGATAAGCATTTTTAATGATCCCATAAAAAATGTTTTGAACAAATGACATAATGGACATTGGAAATTCAGAAACGAAAAGGTGGGAGGGGTTCCCAGATAAAAATTTATCTCTTGGGTACAGTATGCACTGTTTGGGAGACGGAGCAGTAAAAGCCATTTCTTCGGGTTACAGGAACAGTAAAAGCCTAGATTTCTCACTATACAATTCATCCATGTAACAACAACAACAAAAGGTTTGTGCCTATTAAATCTATTAAAATAAACATGAAAATAAATAAATAAAATGTTTTAAACTGTGATATGGTTTGAAATACAGTAAAAGAGGATCATTTAAGGAGTTCAGTTTTTAGCTAACAATTCAGATTGAGTTCTCTAGTGATAGCCTACATTTCAGCATGCTTCTTAAGCAAACTCACATGTGTATATGAGAAAAATGTGTATGTGTGTATGTATATATATATATATATATTATATTTTATATGAGGAAATGTGTTCAAAAGCATCATTCTTGGACTTCCTGCCTATCTCTTTTGCAATGTGGTATTGTTAAGACAATTTAGAAATCAGAATTGGGAGAACTATTTGTATATAGGATCTATTTCTGCCTAGTTCCCTCATGTTACATGAAGATGAAGATGTTTGACTCCATGAGTTGTAGATTTTCTTGAATCTTTAAAATACTGACAAAAAAATCTGTGCAACCTTTATACATTTCTTTGAAGTAAGCCAAGCAATGATACCTACATATTTGAATGTAAATGCATATCAACTTCCAGATATAAACAATATGGCAAATTCTGCATTTTAGACCTATTCTTCTTATTCCATCTAGTTATATACTTCTCTCTAAGCAATTGTGCTAACCAAATTAAGTAGTGATTTATTGAAACAGAGAAATAGTTCTGTATGAATTGCTAAAGTCTAATTTTACTTAAAATCTCTGAGCCGAATCTTAGAATTTCCTTACTGGGCAATTTCCATTTCCTATCCAGTCCTCAGCTCCACCTAAATGGAGACCTATTTATGTTTCCCTTTTTTTAGAAATGAGCAAAGATAATGAAATATTATTGAGTGATATATTCAATTAATTAATATACATGTTGTAGGCCTTTATTTCATTTATTTCTTTCCTTCAAAGCCACTCTCTTGATATTCAACAGAATGGACAATTTCTTAACATCTTTTCCTGTTTTTTTCTTACCAGCAAATGTCTTTTCTAATTTAAATATGCAAATGAATTAGCATACTAGCCTGCTTTTAGGGTTCTGCCATTTTTCAAACTGTGCCTGAACTCAGCCATAAATACATGCTTCAGCATTTTGGACTCTCAGAACCCTCACCATAATCCCAAGTCACAACCACCCCACTGTGACCTCTCTGCTTCTGAACTTACAGCATGACACTCACTCAGCAATTAACCATGCCTGCCTTGTGACATTTCTTATAATGTATATTTAACATTGCACAGTTATATAATTTGCTAGTATATCCATGCCCCAGCTGCCTCTATGAAATTGCAAGTTCCCTGAGGCAGATTCCACTTTTTTCCTGAAAAATGCATCTTTAATAAGGAAAATGTTTGCTGATTATTTAATTGTCTATATCTATTTAGCTATGAAGGAGGCTAAATAGCATGAACAATGGAATGTTCAAAATGTCTTCACTGGATTAAATTTTCTTGAGTATATTAGTGTCTAAGAAGCAAAGTGAGGCCAGGCACCATGGTTAATGCCTGTAATCCTAGCACTCTAGAAGGCTGAGGCAGGAGGATCTCTTGAGTGGGAGAGTTCAAAACCAGCTTGAATAAGAGTGAAACTCTGTCTCCACTAAAAATAGAAAATTTCTAAAAGTAGAAAAGTTACTAAAAATAGGGAAATTATGTTGGCATGCTGGCATGTGCCTATAGTTTCAACTATTTTAGAGGCCAAAGACAGAGGACTGGTTGATCTCAGGAGTTGAGGTTGCAGAGAACTGTGATGATATCACTGGTCTCTACCCAGAGTGATAGAGTGCAAAGTAAGGCTATATATAAAAAAAAAAAAAAAAAAAAAAATTTTGAAAGTTCTCAACAAAATGTCCATAGATTTTTAAAATTGAGACTAAGAATAAGTTATAAAATGACAGGTGATAAACAGTATCCTTTATTTCTTTAACCGACTTCCACTTCAAATTTTTCTAAATGTAAAGAGATACCATTTCTTGAATTGATGGCCCATGAAGTTAGTAGTATGAGTTCAGCAATTGGACCAAGGAAAAAATAAATTTGAGAAAAACTAGCATAAAAAAATATCAAATAGAATTCTATTCTCTAAGAATAAAAAGAGCTTTTAATATCCTTGTATTTGCTGTAACTTCCAAAGGTATAGGACAGAGAATATGGTATACAACTTACCTCAAATCTGTGTAATCATACTTTTTTTTTTTTTTTTTTGCAAGCATCTTACAAAATCTGTATTCCACTGTGCTCACTTTTGGAAATACTGAGATGGAAATTCTAGGCATACCTTATATAATTCATAATATTTGGAAATGGATTATTAATTGCAATGAACCATTTCTTATTTGGGGGGCAAAAGTCCAATGACTTCAATAAGGGTGGTAAAAAGCAAGAAGAAATCTGCAAGTTATACTACTCTGTGCTCTTAGAAAATTTATTTTAAAATAAATTATTTATTAATTATTTTATTTTATTTTTCCAAAATATACAAAGAAACAATGTTTTCTCAAGCTTGATGCTGCGATAATATCAGTTTATTTCAAGTGACAGGAACTTAAAAGCCATAACTTCAACCAATGTGGAATGTGCAAGATGGACAGGAGTAAATATTGATCAAAACCTTAAAGCCTATTCAGTTATTTACAACTGGAGACTACAAACAGTGAGTGAATGCCACATTCAAAGGGAATGCACAAGTGATGTGCCAAAACATTGTCCCATCCTTGTACATCTTTCATGCGAGAACACAATGTCCTCTCTATTTTGTTTTATGGATTTGACCAAAATGTTTATAATGCTTTTCTTTTGTGCTATGAGAGTATCATTTTTTAAAGTGAATTTTTGTGTTTCTCACATTCAGATGCTAATTATTTACTTCTTCGCTTTTGGATACGAATATAACAAAACATCCATTAGCAAATTATTTTCATTAGACTCTGGGACACCACTTTCAGACCCTAGTGGATAATCCAGGAGAAAGACATGTTAAAGTGACACCGATCATGGTGTTGGTATTAGTGAGCATTTATTTGTCTACTTAAGATTTTTATGACAAGTTGTATGTTCATTTACTAGGAGATAGTTTTCATTTCTCATGTTAGAAATTAAACTTTTTCTAGAAATATAATGTGCGTTATTGTTTATGTCAACAATGGCTTACACTTTGTTGAGGTTAATAAGAAGAAAATTGTCAAAGTGTTTTTTCCCAAAAGTCTGTAAATGCAATAAGTGGTCAAATGTAGGTAGCTCTGGATGACTCTTTGCTCTTTTTCTTTTTTTTCCTTATGACAGTAGAATTGGGACTATCAAGATCTCCAGGACCCTTGTAATTGCCTATATATTAACAATAGTTTTTTCAAATGCCTTTGGCCTTAACCTTCAACTGTTTCATTTTCATTGGTTTCATAAGATATTTGGTTAAAGTGATAAGAGCTTTATTATACTTTAAAGGAGTTTTGTTTTAGTATACATGCAGTGATCTCCTAGAAGACTTTCTCAAGATGCGGATTTAATCATGAGACTTCAAAGGAGCCGTTATAGACCATTGGAGATCCCGACCTTACAAAGTAGAGCAATAGAGTTCTCATCTTTAAAAAGAAAACCGTTCCAAAGTCTTCCTAACCTTAGTGCAGGCTTCCTACTGGACAAGCGCAGTATTACTTCAACAAGTGTCTTTAATTACTGACTTTCCTACTGCATGTTCTCTCTTCTTCCTCCTTTTTTCCATCCCAAACATACTCTGCATCCAACACATGAGCTCAAAAGATATGGATGCATCCTCCCTTACTCCCACGAGGACGGCGGACCCCAGGACCAACTTAAAAATGCCATCCATCTCCATCCTGGACACCTGGCTGGACCAGTACTCGGAGGATTTCTTTCAGCCCCCAGACTTTCCCAGCCTCCGAGCGTGCACTCGGCCGGCTCCTCCAGCTCCAGTGAAGATCAACATAAACTGTCCCGGAGACCCTGAAGGCCAGGAAAAGAAGCAGGTGGGCGACTGCTGCATTATCCATGTCAGCCTGGATGTGGACAATGGCAACACGTACAAGAGCATCCTGATGACCAGCCAAGATAAGGCTCCAGTTGTGATCCACAAGGCCATGGACAAACACAGCCTGGATGAGGATGAGCCAGACTACGAGCTGGTGCGGATAATTTCAGATGATCCGAAGCTGAAGATGCCTGAAAACGTCAATGTGTTCTACGCCATGAATTCCGCTGCCAACTATAACTTTGTCTTGAAGAAGCAGACCTTCACCAAGGGGGCAAAGGGCAAGCATGGAGCCAGTTTAACCCTCCCTCTCATGAAGCAGAAAGGACTCAAGATTTCCAAGGGCATCTTCTCAGGGCATTTCCCCGGGGTCTGGCTGGCCAGGAGCTAAGATTTTATAGACTAGAGTGGCCCAGGCCAGCTGGACACCTTCCGCCCACCCGCCAGCCCAGGGTACCCCTAGATTCCACCTTCATCTTGAACCCCACCTGCTTCTTGGATTGGTGCCTGCCACCGTCAGGCTAACCTGGCCTCCCGTGGACCCCTCGCTGCCTTAGGTGCCTTCTGCTCTCTAGAACCAGAGGACTAGGTGACTGTTGCCAAGGAGTGGTACCAACGGGCACGGTGCCCTGGTACCATGATCCCTGCCCCGGGCACTGCCTCTGTACATTTTCCTGACATCTTCTGGGTGCAAGTCACTGCCACCTGTGCCACAGACACCCCAGAACACCCACTCACCCACTGGGTCCTACTGCTGCAATTCTCTCCTCCTGCCCTCGAGCACTGGCCTGTGACCTCTGCTGGGTCTGGGCCTCTCCTCCCACCACTCTAGCCTTTCTCAGGCTGCACCAAAGATTCCATCATCGGAGCCAGCTGAGAGTGAGGGGGCCGTGCTCACCCCAGCCCTCCCCCAGGAGAAGAGAGAGCAGCCTTCTTCATGGACCACGCTCTTCACCCAGTGAGTGAGTTCAGCCCTCTCTGAGTCCCCTCTATGTTGAATCTCATGCCACTGCAAGTGCCATCCCCATTGCATCTTGGGCTTTACAAGACCACGCGAATGGGGGTTACGAGGGAAGGAGAGTTTAGGGTAGGAGGGCGATTGAATATTTGTATAAAATTAAAAAAGAAAAAAATGTTTACTGATTGGGGAGGGGCAATATTTATTTATTGTAAATAGCAAATGCTAGACTTGAATATTATATTAAATTCTGTTTCTACTAAAAAAAAAAAACACACATGAGGTCCTTTGCTTATGTCACCAATGTTCCCCCAATACTGCCATGCCCCCCAACCCTGCCCCACTACAGGATGAAGCTAAGAATTGAAACATTTGTGGCCCCTCCAGAGTTTGGCATCCTCCACTTCATTAGCAGTTCCTCTCATTCCTGCTCTACTCAAGGACTACCAAACACAGCATCTTTTTTCAATTTGATTCCTTTGCTCCAACGTGCCCTTTATTCTACCACTTCAATCTCTATCTCTCCACATACATCCATATTCCTAGATAGTTCAAATTTCCTCCTCTGGGAAGGCAGATCCTAATAGACCTTTACCTTCCTTACTTACTTTACCACATCAGACCTTATTAATGTCTGCTTTCAGAATACTCTGTAGTTTCCTAAGCACATTTATTCATATTAATTACAATTACTAAATAATTAATACTCATTTTCACAAGGTCAGAGATTATATCTATTTTGTTTACATCTGTATAAGCAGCACCCAATACAATACTTGACATACAGAACAATAAGTAAATGTTTATTGAATGAAGAATTATCTGGAAATAGTTTGTTCCTTCTCTGAATCACACAGGGTCACTCATGTCCATTCACTATACATTGCCTGAGGGAGTAGTTATGTCATCCATTATTTCAATAAATATGTTCTGAACTTCTTCCTTTAAACTCTGAAAGAACTGACAGTGAATAAAACATGGATATAGCCTTGATATTTTTATAATCTAGTAGAAAATTAGGCCTTATAAATATTTCTAATACACAAGCAAAAATAACAAGTACTACGAGAGAGGTACAGACAGAGCATTCCCAGAACTAAGGAAATTTCATCAGATAACTATCCAACCAAAACATATTTAAAAGATAATTATAAGAATGCATTCAGAGATGTAGACTTTATTTGCATACATACCACCATTTTAATGCAATTGGGGAGAGGAGAATTTGTCTAATCTAGCCTTATGTCTTTGTATCTGTCCCACTTCATAGGATAGAACATTTCCCACACTAAATACTCAGAATTACCAAATAGGCACAAAATGCAGATGAATTTGTTCTGATTCATGAATTTAACAAGTGTTTAATAGCATCTCATATGTGCTGGGCTATAAAAATATAATGGAAGACAGAATATCTGTACTCAAGTATTTTCTTACAGATTTGCATGGGAAGACCTAAGTTCCATGGCAATTGTAATGAAACTTTTCCTTCAATGTCCCTTCTATAGAATGAACTGATTTTCACAGTGAAAAAGAGACACTAAAAATAATTAAATTATATATTGTTTTGAAAGACTTACATATTGGCCTATAAATTGTTGTATTTCTAGATATAAAAAATTTTCAACTTCTTCAAAAGTGAATTATTTTTCAAATATAAAATAATACATGTCAGCGAACATTAAAGCAAAATATTTTATGAAATTTTATATTAAAAATAAAATAAGCAGAATGTTATCATTGTAGGTATGATTGCTAACTAGTATATTAGCTGTGTCTATCTCTGAAATTTTGACTTATAGGTCATTTTATGCTCTAATATTGGAAAGAAGGATTTGAATTGTGCTTGGATCTTTTAAAACAAACAGAATACAAATGATTCTATAAGTCATGGTAGTAATTAATAACTTTTTTGCAATATGGAAAAAAACATTCATGTTAAGCCTTAAAACATTTCCTTGAACAATAGGGTTTCCTTAAAACTTTAATTCAGATTATAAGAATATCCTGAACTTGATTGCAAAAAGATTTATAATTCCAGTTAATCACTCCCCAAATTTTATAATTATAACCAGCAAACAAGGCCTATCTTGTAAAATATATCAAAACACATCAAGTAGATGTAAGTAGAAAATTCTACCGGGTAATGCATTGTATTGTCATTTTACTGTATGAACAGCTCTTAACAAATCCATGTACCATGATACTATAAAATTTTAAGCTCTTTGTATCAATTTTGACTTGTATAAACTAAAGGAAGAGAGTCTAATCTCAGAATCTGGCTGCATTCTAAAGTATTATAGCAGCAAACACTTTGCTTTAAGCTCACTATTAGCGTGATCTCATCGTTTAATTTTCCCTTTCAAATAAAAAGAGAAAATTTGCAAAAGATGAGGGTGGAGAGGTAATTAGGATCCATGTCATCTAGGAAATAATAAACTATGGTGAAGAGACTACACTTTATATTTGCATCAATGAGAAGACGTTGAAGGGATTTAAATAAGGTTTACATGATCATAAATATATTTTACAAAGATCAATGCAGCATCAGGGTGGGGAATGGATTATAGAATGGCAAGATTAAGTCAGGAAGATCAACTTGGACATGTTTGAATACAAGACAGTGAAGTTCAGACAGGGAGAATGGAGAGATTTAAAGGAAGAGAATCAAGACCTTGGTTATAGAATTGTTTATTACATGGGCCAGGTAATGAAAACAGCAAGCCAAGGATGACTCCTGTGATTGGGTGACTGACCATTTGGATGAAAATGTTGTACATTGGCAAGTGATTAGACGATGGAACAAAATCAGTAATGCCTGCTGTATCCTCTTGAGAATATAGTCTATTACATAACATGTTTCTAAAATATCATCACTAATATATGATATGCATCTCATTTACATCATATAAGTTACATACAAACAGATCTTTAAAATGACTTACAGAAAACAATAAAACTTTTGTAATGTTATTAGTAGGTCTTATGAAATGGAATAAAAGCATACTGGAGGTTATAAAACTCACATTTTTTTGTACATAAGGACTTACCAAGTTTATAATTGCTTTTGTCCTAGCAAACAATATCATCATTCTCTATTTTCTATTTGTTCTCAATTTGTAAAAATTTAATATAGATTCAGCAAAATCTCTGTTCCCTTTTCTAAAGTGTCCTATCTACTTTTAATCCCATTCAATGACTTATAACATTGAATATTTCAGTTTCAGAAATTCTACTAGTCTTTAATTTATATCTACTTATCTCTTCATTCTGTTCATCTTTTCCTTACATAAATGTACATATATTTATAGCTATATTATATAATATTTATAACATATATAATTATATAATACATAATATGCATTATATATATATTTATAGCTACATTATATATACTGTATATACACATATATCTATCCTTTATATATAGCTATAGTTCCCTTGCTTCTTCATGCACTAATTTTATAAGATATGCTGAATAATTTAAATATTAAATTATTCTGGTACAAATATCTTTGTTATAATGTGAGTTTTGGTCTTCTGGATGTTTATTGCAGCCCAATTCATAATTTCTAAGTCATGGAAGAAGCCCAAGTGCCCATTGACCCATGAATGGATTAATAAATTGTGGGATATGTACACCATGGAATAGTATGCAGCCTTAAAGATGGAGACTTTACCTCTTGCATGTTTACATGGATGGAGCTGGAATATATTCTTCTTAGCAAAGTATCTCAAGAATGGGAGAAAAAGTATCCAATGTACTCAGCCCTACTATGAAACTAATTTATAGCTTTCATATGAAGGCTATAACCCAATTATAGCACAAGA
>CAUYRH010020298.1:0-39684 GCA_963574655.1 Perodicticus potto | reverse complement strand
ATTTGTACCAGAATGTTTAGTGCAGCCCAATTCATAATTGCTAAGTCATGGAAGAAGCCCAAGTGCCCATTGACCCACGAATGGATTAATAAATTGTGGTATATGTACACCATGGAATATTATGCAGCCTTAAAGAAAGATAGAGACCTTACCTCTTTCATGTTTACATGGATGGAGCTGGAACATATTCTTCTCAGCAAAGTATCTCAAGAATGGAAGAAAAAGTATCCAATGTACTTAGCCCTACTATGAAACTAATTTATAGCTTTCATATGATGACTATAACCCAATTATAGCACAAGAATATGGGAAATGAGCAAGGGAGGGGTGGGGAGGTGGGAGGATGCGTGGAGGGAGGGTAATTGGAGGGACCACACCTACAGTGTATCTTACAAGGGTACATGAAATTTACTGAATGTAGAATATAAAGGTCTTAACACAATAACTAAGAAAATGCCCTGAAGGCTACATTAACCAGTTTGATGAAAATATTTCAAATTGTATATAAAACCAGCACATATACCTCATGATTGCATTAATGTACATAGATATGATTTAATAAAAAAAAAAAAAAAGAGGATTGTGGTGGTAATAAACAATAGTGCTGTTCTGAACTTAAAATGAGGTAGTATATGCAAAGCTCTTCCGAGGATGCCTGGAACACAATAAAGTCTTGCTGTATCTTAACCATCACTTTTGTTACTGTGTTTTTTTTAAAGAGATTCAGAAATTATCTTACAACCTAGATTGATTCAAATCTCAGCGAGCTGATTCATACCACTTTATAAACCAGAATATCAAATTATTAGTTCACTTATTATTATAAGTTTGCCAAGCAGATCAGACATCATGTTACTCTCCCAACTTCCTTCCTGGGGACAGTGCCAGCGACCTACTGAGAAATTCTCATTACCACCCTGCATGTTTTATATTCTGATAGCTTTCTTCCTTCCCTTTCCTTTCCCTTCCCTTTCCCTTCCCTTCCCCCTACCCTCCCCCTCACCTCACCTCCCTCCCTCTCTCCTTCCCTCCCTCCCGCTCTCTCTCTTTCTCTTTCTTTTTCTCTTCACCTCTTTCTCTCTCCTCTCTCCCTCTTCTCTCTCTCTCTCTCTCTCTCCCTCCCCCCCCATCTCATTTTGGTACTCTCAGTAGAGGGCTGTGATGTCACAGCTCACAGCAACCTCAATCTCTTGGGCTTAAGCAATCCTCTTACCTCAGCCTCCCGAGTAGATGGGACAACAGGCACCTGCCACAATGACCAGCTATTTTTTAGAGACAGGGTCTCACTCTTGCTCAGGCTAGTCCCCAACACGTGAGCTAGGATTACAGGCATGAACCACCATACCCATCCAATTACCACTTTCTTTGCAATCTCATTTTAGCTTCCTCACATAGAATGTCACATTTCCAAGTTAATTTACAGTTAGTTATGGCAGTGAAAGTCTCCATAATTCAAACTCTCAATCCAAAAAGATAACCCTTCTCTGACCCTGAGTCGAAGACTTTGGGGGCTGTAATTCCTCCCCTTGTCCATTGATAACATTATTTATCACCAAAGGAAAGAAAAGCACGTTTTTAATTTGGAGGCAAATGATGTGTTATATAGAGTTGCAAAGAGCTCCCCAACAGAAATCTCAGCAGCAGAGGGCCAAGTTTGTTAGTCAAAGATGTTATTGATGCAAAGGGAATACCATCAAGCATCCTTAGCAGGTCCCTGAGATGTTTGGGAGGTGTCTGGGGAGTAGGGCTTACATTTCTGACATTTGCAACAGAGTCTGTGGAGACTACTGTCTAAATAAAGTATAGGAACCAGCTGGAAACTCATTCCTACTATCAGCCCTGAAATGCTGTGAAATTCCTTTGTTTCCAGTAGCCTGGGAACGGACCTCAGGGATATGAATGGATAATCACAGAATGCTCTCAAATCAAACCTGGTTCCCAGTCCAAGAGAGGGTCAAATACATTCTTTTCTGTCCTTATTTATTTCTCTCCAGCCTTCCTTGTATCTTCTTTTCTTGTCCATGTATGTATGAACTTGTCCATGGTTACACAGAACCTTATTTGTTACACAGAACACTGTAATAAAAGTGATAATGAAAGTTAAATATATTTGGAATTAACTGTACTTTTACTGTAAATCCATTTAAAATTAAACAAAAATCCTGAAGGACCATAAGGGATTGGGACTATCAGGAAAGAGCAAATTTCAAACATCTTATCTGAGAAAAGAAACTTCAAATATGGTTTTAGGGTTATAGTCTCAGAACCAAGTTTCAAATCTCAGCCTCCCATTCAGATGCTGTGGCTAGTAGGATTGTTCCTTTTCTCCTACATAAGAAAATACAGAATGTGTTATATTTGGGGTCATGGTTACTCAAAATCAATGTACCCTCCTATGCAGCTTTTCTCCTGGTAATGGGATTGGTGATTTTAGAAATCTCATGAGTTACCACCACAAGCCTTAACACTGGCAAAGATGAAACTTCTACATCATGAACCACGACCACCCGAAGAAATACTATACCATAATGAAGTTTTGGCTTTCTAGCTATACTTAATACAATTTTCCCCTTTCATAGGGGAAAAGCTTCTAGATATTGGACTGGGAAATGATTTCTGTGTTTTTGATGTCATATCCAAGAAATCATTGCCCAGTCCAATATCACGAAGTAAAAATAGAGAAATGGGATGGCATCAAACTAAAAATCTTCTGCACAGCAAAGGAAACAACAAAGAAAATGAAAAGGAAACCTACCAGATGGGAAAATATGTTTGCAGACCATATATCCAATGAGGAGTTAGTATCCAAAATACATACAAAACTCCTACAACTCAAACACAAGAAAACAAAGAACCTCATTTAAAAATGAGCAAATGAACTGAATAGGCATTTCTCCAAAGAAGACATACAATTTCCCAACGGGTATATGAAAAGGTGCTTGATATTACTTATCACTAGGGAAATGCAAATCAAAACCACAAGGAGCTATTGCCTCACATATGTTAGGATGGCTATTATACAAAAAAATAAAAAAATAAAAAATAAAGGACAACAAGAGTTGGCAAGGATGTGGAGATAAGAGAAACTTGCATACTGTTGGTGGGAATATACACATATTGGTGCAGCTACTATAAAAATCATTTTTTTGCTCAAAAAATTAAAAATAGAATTATCATTAGATGCAGCAATCCCACTTCTGAGTATATATTCAAAAGTTATGGATCAGTATGTTGAAGTGGTATCTGTTCTATGTTCATTGTAGTATAATTCACAATAGCCAAGACATAGAATCAACCTGTGCCCAAAGAGAGATGAATAAAGAAAAATGCAATGTGTGTACACCTATGCTCACACATTCACACACTGGAATATCATTCAGCCTTGAAAAAGAGGGAATCCTGCCATTTGGATCTGGAACAACATGGATGTACCTGGAGGGTATTATGCTGAGTGAAATAAGCCAGAAGCAGAAAGACAAAGGCTGTGTGATCTCACTCATGCAGAATCTGATACACAAACACACAAAAGCAGAGAAGTGGTTGCCACAAAGTGGGAGGAGGAAGAAATGAGAAGGTATTGGTCAAAGGGTCCAAAGTTTCAGTTATGCAAAATAAATATGATCTGGAGATCCACTTCATGAAACAGGGCCTATGACTAGCAATACTGTATTGTATACTTAAAAATTTGCTAAAAGGGTGGATCTTATATTAAGTGCCCTTTCCAGAATAGAAGAAAAATAGGGGAGGGGAGGAAAAAATTTTGGAAGTGATAGATATGTTTATGTTGTTGATAGTGATAATGGTTTGATGGTTTCCTGGGTGTATGTTTACCTCCAAACACATCCAAGTTGCATACATTAAATATCCGCAGCTTTTTGTATGTCAGTCACATCTCAAAAAGTGTGGTTAAAAATTTATTCTTTGCCAAGCCTAGTTTTCTTTAGCTCTGACCTAATTTCTTCCTGTTGCTGAGATTCAGAGCTACTGCTCAGTTGAGTCAGGTAGATGAGCAGGTTTAGACTCTTTCATCAGAATCCATGCAATGACACTTCCCATGTTCTGTCCTCACAATCCCTCATCTTCCATGTCCTGTCACAGTAACACCTGGGGCTTCTCTGAACCTCTGAATGGCTTCCCTTCCCCTCCTGCAACTTCACATTTCTCTCCCTTAATCCACTCTTCAGCCTCTCCCCCTGCATTGTATTCATCCCCTTAGCCTAGCAACAGTGTGTAATAAATGGCACCCTGAGCGGAGGCAGCTGATTTGTTGCACTTGCCAATTTCTGCAGTGTAAACATTCCCATTATGGGAGCACTTGAAGCTAGTTTAACAAGTGGCTCACAGAATTCTTGAACATTTCAAAATCAGCTCTCCCAAACGTAGTGGGGTTCTAGCACATCATTGACTGAAAGCTTCTGTTGGCTCAGCACTTACTTGAACTATTTTTCTCCTCTTTGCTGTGCAACTTTTCCAAGAGCAATCTGCAATCATTGTTTGTGTTCACTAATCTTGCCTTCTCCCTTTAAATGTTTATAGTCTGGTTTTAGCTCTTTAGTGATGTTACTATTGTAGTTGTTGCAAAAGGAGTCCACGCAAAACCCCCAAACAAAACAAAACAACTTTCATGAACAAAAATGAAAAGGAGTGTAAGAGATACCATTGATGGCATTGAACTGCAAAACAACACTTTTGTTCCTCCTCTTCTCTAACCTGTCTGAACTACTGCTCTTTAGCCACCTCCCCCTTCTACCAGGAGCTGCCCCTTCTTTGGCGTCCACAACACTGTGCCCTCCCATCCTCTTGGCTCTCTGTCATACCTTCCCTGTGCCCTCGGTTCCCACTTCTACCTTCTCCAGCCCCACAATGTCCATGTCCCCAGAACTCTGTCTTCAACCCTCTCTTCCACATCTCCCTTGAATTCGATCTTGGTAACTCACAAGCCTTTCTATGTGAGATCTCTCCTTTAAGCCCCAGTTAGTTTAATATCTCAGTTGTCTACAGGCCCTTTCTTCCCACAAGTCTGAGTAGCACAGAATAGACTCTCTCAAAGTGACCTTCATCATCACTTCTTCCACCTGTATCTTTCCTGTTTCTGTCTATGGGGCCACTGGCCTTCCAGATGCTAAGGCTACAAGTGGGCTCCTTCATGTTCACCCATCCAACATAGTACCTCTGTTCCATTTTCTCCTCCATGGTTTAGACCATTATTCCTATTATCATACCTTTTGACCACTAGAATTGCTCAGATAGATAGGAAACTCAGCTATAAGATTTATAACTATAGCTTGGCCAATCCCACTCTTCTGCCCAAACACCTTATACAAGAAGTTCAACTTTAGTCCAGCACTCAGGGCCCTCAGCAGATTACCTTCCTACATTTCCTATCACTTCCAGCATCAACCTGCCCTGAGACTTTGCCCGTATTGTTCCTTCACTCTAGAATTCCTCATTCCTCTCCTACTTATCCAATTCTTCCCATCTTCAAAGCCAAGTTCAAATGATACTATTTCCACAAACTCTGAGCTCCTTCAGCTGTAAATAATTTGTCCCTCATTCTCTAAACTCTCAGAACACTCTCTGAGACACAGTTTCAGTCTTGCATCTCAGTAATTTGTAGAAGAAAGAAGGGAAACGAACATTTACTGGGTCTGCATGAGGACTTTTTATCAGCTTCTCTACTGTTTAGACAATGGGCAAGGACTGTCTGGAAAGTGTCCAGCCACATACTATGAAAAACAGAGACATGCATATCCCTGTATAACCGTGGGGAGTAGCTGATTTACCCTTGTAAAAGAAGAGGAAATGATGGCTCAGAGTGGCACCTGGAAAGTTATTTCTCATGGTAGCCTGTCTGACGCCATGACTGCATTTACCACCGTGTGTGTGTGTGTGTGTGTGTGTGTGTGTGTGTGTGTGTGCGTGCGCGCGTGCCCTAACTCCACTTTAAATGATTACCCTCCTCTCGTGAGAGTAAGCATCTTGCTTTTCACCTTCACAGACCCCAGACTCTCAGCACTGAGCATGGCACACTGCTGGAGCTCCATACGTGCGGAGGACTGAAGGAAGGGTGGATTGATGGATGAGTTCCATTTCCCAGATGTGCCAAGGATTGCTGGTGTGTATGCCAGAGTTACTCAGGCTATAAACATCTCGCCACCCTTTCATGTTTGCATGTTTTCTCCTTGCCGTGTCCTACTTCTGTGTTTCTCTTAGACTGACAAGCTTTGGAGGAGGGAGAGATTGAATCTGCGGTGCCCTTTTGTTCAGGACCTCAGAGTATGATTCACAAATGATTTCTGGGGATGAAAACAAGTTGTTTTTCAGGATGATTTTGTGCTTTCTGGACCAATTCTACTTGCATTTTTCTCCACCTCGTTTTACAACAGAAACTGCGTGTAGGGTCCACTGTTCCTAAAATTGTTTCTTCTGGAGACCCCAGCCTATTTTGACCTATTCCACATTTCCCCCACCGCCCTGCCAGCTACCCATAGCCCTCACTCTGTGCAGGTGCAGGCCTGCAAGACACCCCATACTGTGGTCCCTACTCTCTCCCTGCAAAGTTTAATTGTCCCCGTCTCGGTTAGACTTGTTTAGTCTTATAGATTAACTGAGACCAGGCTATTGTTCACAAAGCTACTGTGTTAATTCCTTACTCTTTCCAGTTTATTGTTGGCTTTATGAAATAATTTAATTTGAAAAACTAATGGTAGGAACTCAGGCACCACCATGCCTTCACTGTTGGGAAGATATTTGGGGACAGGGGGACATTTCTGAAGATCTTTCTATCTCATCCGTGTCCCCCACCCCCAATGCTCCCCCCTTGGTTTATGGCTGGAAGGTGCCAAGCCCTAATTGTTGATCCTGTTTGCCATCTGATACGTGACATGACTCACATGTGGGACTGATGAAACTGGTGACAAATACAAACATGATTCCCACAAAGTAAGGGTGACATGCTGTGTGATTCTAGGCTCTCCCTGTACCAAGAGGGTTCAGAGACAAGCTGGGGCAAATTTTCTTCTCTTCTGACTCCTAGTCCATCAGCAGTACTTTGACAGAATGTCATACTGCTCTGTCCCAGAACACACCAGGCTTTGATGAAAGATGGGAGGGTATAGAATCTAGTGCTGTCTATCTGACAACAAGGCCCCCACAGAAATGGGCAAAGCTCCTTGGCAGGGTTTTCACTACCCTGCAGATGGTGGACTGGCAGGACTGTGCAAGCACTTTTGTTTTTTTTGAAATGCCAGACAGCCTCTGATTCCCTTGGTGTGCTGCTTTGATATTAGAAATCCTTGTTTTGCCTCCAAATTCAGGCATAAATCCTCACAAGGCCCCAGTTTTATGGTGGATGGATTTCATGGGCATCAGTGGTTCTGAGCAGCTGTTGTGGTATTTCTGACTTCTGAATGCACGGTTCATTATAATGAAATGCTTCAGGGACATCTAAGCTCCTAGATGCTCCCTCCCCTGACTGTCCTCTTTCTGTCTCAACATGTGAGTTATTGCAGCTATTTCTGCAACTGTTCTGGGTTCATTCAGTACAAGGCTGCCCCTTTCAATCCTGTGTTAATGAAGTGTTTTAGTTTATTTTCATGCATTTATTTGTATTTCAACAGTGTATCATGAGATAAAATGGAACACTAGGAAGTGTAATTGCTCTACCGTGACTACGGATAATGCCAGTTATTACTGGCCTTTTCAGGGATATGTAAAACATTTCATTTGTGACCAAGTGATAAGTTGAAAAAGAGAGACACATGTCTGGGTAGAAAGGTTAGGAATTGCCAGGTAAATGCCAGGCAAGGTAGATAGACAGGTAGATAGATAGACAAATAGATAATATAGAGAAGCTAATCTCAAGTATTCAATAATGGGAATCCAAACCTTTTTCTTTAGGGAGAAAGAACTAAGGCCAGATGCCAAGACAGAGGAGACTTCTGAGCTCCCAAAGGAGAGAAGGTCTGCTGTCATGCATGATCAGCCACACCAGTTGCTTAGTGAAGCACTGGCTCCTGGCCTGACACTAGGGATTCACTTCAGGCCTCACGGGTTCACAGAGCAAAGCAGATGCTCACAGCTGTTCCCAGGCATCAACAGCAGCTAAGGGTGTGCTCATGAGGCAAGGCCATTCCCTGAAACTCTCTGGGAATTCAACCTTTGTAAAGGCCTGGCTCATGCACTTGACTCCCAGCTGCAGCACGAAGTAATCCCTAGCAGCAACAGCATCCTTGAATCTGAGGAGCAGTGTGATCCTGACTATATTGAGGAATGAGGAAGTCTGAAGCTTACCCTTTTTAACTCTGTAAGATTTTGAATAGTTTCTTGACACTCGGAGTCATCATTTTATATATACATATGTGTGTGTGTGTATATATATATATATATATATATATTTTTTTTTTTTTGAGACAGAGTCTCACTATGTCGCCCTCGGTAGAGTGCTGTGGCGTCACAGCCCACAGCAACCTCAAAGTCTTAGGCTTAAGCAATTCTCTTGCCTCAGCCTCCCAAGTAGCTTGGACTACAGGTGCCCACCACAACGCCCAGCTATTTTTTTGTTGTAGTTGTCATTGTTGTTTAGCAGGCCGAAACTGAGTTCGAACCTTCCAGCCCCAGTGTATGTGGATAGTGCCCTAACCACTGAGCCATGGGTGCTGAGCCAGAGTTATCTTTATAGAAAAGCATAAATGTGATCTTCATTTTAGAGGCAAGATCATTTAATCTAGTGGCTCTCAGATATCAGTCCCCCAAGACAAACAGCATCAAATAATCTGGTCACCTCACTGAGAATATAGATCCCAACCCTCCATTCTGAGGGTGGGTCTGGAATAGGCTTTGGGACTTGCATTTAAACAAGCTGACCTATACAGCCAGATTTGGGGACACTGTTTCTGGGTCTAATTCCCACAAGCATAGAAATCTGTTCCACAATATTCTTCAACTGAAGAGTCTAAACAACAATTGTTTCTCTTACTGAGCTGAAAACTGCTTCAGAGTAATTGTTTCCCATGTGCCCTGGGTTCCCGCTGGTACAATAGAACAAAGCCCTCTGGATTTGAAGGTTTGGGAGAATAGCCCAGGGCACAGGAGTCAGTGTGGGCATGGGCATGTGTGCATGCTTTTGTGTTGGGAACACTGGTTGGAGCAGGTATGAAGCAGAAGGGAAGGTAATATTTAGAGATCAAACTGGGGCTCAGCACATCCAGTCCAGCAGCTGTCAAGAACAAAGGGAAGCAGAAATGGGGGGGATGAAAGGACAAGTGTACAAAAACAGAGTGATGCAATGCAAGACCAGCTTGTCCAAGAAACTCCATCAGCGATGTGATTAGGGGAGAACACAGAGACACGTCCCGCAGAGATGGAGAACTGAAGGGAGGGGCCGAGGAGCCAGCACCAGGCACTAGCTGACGTTATGGAAACTTCATAGTAATCAAGAGACTTGAGCAATTCCTCCTTATAAGGGCAAGAAAGGGAGCTCATGGCCAGTGTCAGGGGAGGACGTAGGGCCCTTAGCACAGAACTATAAAAACTATTTCTAGGTCCCATTGGTTTGCAGGGCAGGGCTGTCCTTAGTTCTATGAGGGGCAGAGGACCTAGAGAGGGTGGATCTCATTGTGCACCTCTACTGCCCCTGGTGGGAGAGAGGGAGGAAGCAGGCCCTGGATCCTTTGGGCTCCAGCTGCATCTTGGTTTTCATGGTCTCTGGGCTGTGGACCACCCAGGTACAGCACCGTCAGTTAGTAGATTCCAGAAGCAATCTAATCAGAATGAAATAAAGTGGAGCTAACACAGAACAAATATCTTCTATGTTCTGGACATCGTACTGTTACAGAATGGCTCGCTTGCCTTTTAGCAGCCCTTTAATAAGGTTGGTTAATGTTGAACTTAACCAACATCTAAACTTTCTAAAACTCTTTCACAGAATGTCTCTTAAAATCATATCTGAATGCAATTGATGACATTATATTTTTCCTTATCAAATTTTATCTTTTAGTTTAGACATACCTTTTCTAGGTTTCAGGTGTTTTTCTGAATCCTGATCTACGGCCAATGCATTAGCTATCCCCCACAAGTTGATTTCATTGGCAAATTCAATCGATCTGACTTTGATGGCTTCATCTTGTGGCTCAAAGGAGTAGGGCTCCGGCCACATATACTGGAGGTGGTGGGTTCAAACCTGACCCAGGCCAAAAACTGCAAAAACATTTTAAAAAAGAGTTTGCAAAACATAGAACTGATATAAATGTTGTGGTGCAGCACTTGAGATTTTCTTCCACCTTGACGTTGGACAATTAATGTTTTTCAACCAGCTACAAAGTCACCTGGTTATACTGACACATGCAGCACTTTGTAAATGATTCAGTGACGGCATTTATATAAGTGTAATGTAATTACTTCTTTTTAATTTCAGATTAATATAAGGGTATAAATGATTAGGTTACAATGTTTGCATTTATTAGGTAAAGTCCAAGTTGTAGTTGAGCTCTTCACCCCGGAGATGAGCCATATACCCCTACACTGTGCCCATTGGATGAGAGCTTACCCCTCCCTCATCCCTCTCCCCACAACTTGAATTTAATTGTGGTTTTCTCTCCTGTGATCATATAGTTGTTCATCTAATAGTTTCATATTAGTATTGAGTACACTGGATGCTTGTTTTTTCATTCTTGTGGCAATTTACTTAGGAGAATATTCTCAAATCTATCTAGATGTAAAGCCTCCATTGTTCTTTATGGCTGAATAGTATTCCATGGTAAACATATACTCACCAGGCCGAGGTTCTCTAAGGCAAGGGTCACATTTTGTTACTTTTGTGATTATAATGCCTAGCACAGCACAGTTAGTGTGTAACATATGTGGTACATTTCCACAACCTGCCTACAGTGCTACCCAGAAGACTTGGCTTTTTTTTTTTTGCAGTTTTTGGCCAGGGCTGGGTTTGAACCTGCCACCTCCTGCGTATGGGGCCAGCGCCTTACTCCTTTGAGCCACAGGCGCCGCCCAACACTTGGCATTTTTCTTGCTAAAATTAAAGTACTCTCTTTTGCACTGCATTTCAGTCTATCAAGAAATTTAATTAGATGTGAGGTTAACTGATTTCAAGTTAACTTCTCAGAATCATTCATTCTTCTTAAACAGGAAACATTAGTTTAATATTATGCCACTGGCTTCGTATTAACCTGAATGGAAATGGAACACATTATTTTTAGTAAAGCATCACAGGAATGGAGAAGCAAGAATCCCATGTACTCAATTTTGATATGAGGACAATTAATGACCTAGTACATGGTGAGGGTGGGGGAGGGGGAGAGCAGAGAGAGAGAAGGAGGGAAGGGGGGGTGGGGTATCGGTGTGTGACACACCTTTTGGGGACACAATCGTAAGAGAGACTTTACCTAACAAATGCAATCAATGTAACCTGGTTTCTTGTACCCTCAATGAATCCCCAGCAATAAAAATATGTATATGTTATGCCACTGGTTTGTTAACCTAACCTACTTTTGTTAGCACTCTGGGTCTCATGCAGGGCTCTGTAGTTTTTGGTGTCCACCTTTTTCTCTGTTCCTGCCACCCCTGAATATCCAGCCATTTGCCCGTGATTTCTCAGAGATTTTTAACCATGTCCCTGGAACTCCAGTGATCCTTCTCTGGCTCTCAGGAGGTCCCTGCATAACGGACACCTTCCATTTGCCAGCTCCCTGTTTCCTCCTCCTTCCCGAACCACTTACACCTCCCTGTTATCTGGGATTCCAGACGGACCACTGTTGCCAGGTCTGGAAGAGAGTAAAGATTTCTCTGAGCAGCCCTCACCCTCTCGTGGCTGGCCTGGTTCAGGGCAGAGAGATAATGCTAGTGTCATGCAGGTCCATAAGGAAGAGGCCTCCACAGAATCATAGAGATTGGGTTTCCTGCTAACCCTGGAAGAAGGGGTGGGAGGAGGCTGGATGTGATTTTGAAAAATCCAAGAACATGGCTTATCTTCCCTCCTGAGCATCTCAGAGATAATTCATACCATTATTTAAGACTTACTCCCCTTCCAGTGTTGCTATCATTTTCATTGAGAGGGAAGGACAGGGAGTGGATTAGGACTGAGCAGTTCTGTCCTTACCAGGTTGTGCCCCCCCACCCCAGGCCACCTGCTGAGCACAGCTCAAGGTTTCCAGGCTGCGTGCTTCCTGAAGTTGCTAAGAAAATTTGGCTCACTCTAGCTCTGTGTTCTCAACTGGATGTCCCTCTCTGCTTCTATCAAATATGTTCATTCATTCTACACAGAGGTGACCAGCACCCTGGGCTAACTAGGGGTAAAGCCCTGGGCCACATAGAAAACACAACATTGCTGATCTGGAGCTGATGTTCCCATCTGGTGTTATTTATCATTGAGGTTACTAAAAAAGCGAGTTCTGGATAAATGAATTGTTGTTTGGGTCCCAGATAGATTGTTCTAGTTTTCTTGCAGGAGGTGGCTGGGGTGGGGGGCGGGGTCCAGGTCATGATGATGCAAACTGCAGAGATCCGTCATTATCTGTGCAAATAATTCCCAAGAGCTCTGGGGGTAGCGACACCTGTGCTGCCCTGCGCAGAGGCCCAGAATGCTCTGAACTCACCACTAAAGAAACACATACCAAGGTCAAGCACAGTGGCTCAGGTCTGTAATCCTAACACTCTGGGAGGCAAGGCAGATGGATTACTTGAGCTCAGGAGTTAGAGAGCAGCCTGAGCAGGAGAGAGACCCTGTCTCTATTAAAAATAGAAAAACTAGCTGGGCATTGTGTCAGGCACCTATAGTCTCAGCTACTTGGGAGGCTGAGGCAAGAGGATCACTGGAGCCCAAGCATGTGAGGTTGCTGTGAGCTAAGATGGTGCCATGGCACTCTAGCCTGGGTGACAGAGTGAGAAGAGAGAGAAGAAAGAAAGAAAGGGGAAAAACAGGAAGGGAAGGAGGAAGAGAGAGAGAGAGAGAAGCAAAGGGAAAGATGGAAAGGGAAGGGAAGGGAAGGGAGAAAGAGACACCAATGTTGCCATTGGTCAGTTTCTGGCACTCCCTGTTGCTTCTAGCAGAAGGCAAATGCAACTGGCAGGTCACCTGGGGAGGGGACTGCTGGCTTGCTGCTCTGTGGAAACACAGCAGTGCCAAACACGGTTCACACAGGTCCCAGGTGCCCTGCAAGAGACCTGTCCCTGCCAGGCTTCCTGCCCACAGCTAAGTACTTTGTGCCTGTGACCTCAACCCCAGCTGGACTGTGGCTCTTTCACAGTATTGCTGGGATGTGTCCAGGTTGCCATGGGAACGTGCAGGGTCTCTTCTGTCAAAACCAGATCCCTCAAATTACTGCAAAAATAAACAAAATCCACAGGGACAAGTTCCTATTTCTGTGGCTCCCATGGCTTAAGGGGCAAACGGAACTGGAAGGGATGGTGTCCCACTGTGTGCCTGTGGCCAGGAGAATGTACACCTCCCTCATTCCAGGAGGCTCTGCTCACAGAGGGGTAGGAAGACAGAGACAGGGGATATACCCTGGAGAGAGAGAGCTTTGGAACCAGGGAGATGAGATTTAAATCTAAGTTCCTAATCCACAATCCTACAACTGGGTATACAATGTGTCCATAGGGAATGAAATCAATGTGTTGAAGAGCTATTTACACTCCCACACTCACTGCAGCACCATTCACAACAGCCAGGACACTGTCCTTCAGTGGATGAAGGGATGAAGAGAATGTGGTGTGTACTCAGTGGAATACTATTCAGCCTTTTAAAAAGAAGCAAATCCTATCATTTGGGATAACATAAGTGAAGCCGGAGGTCTTATTCAATGAATAATCAGGGCACAAAAAGGCAAATACTACATGATCTCACTAATATGTGGAATCTAAACAAGTCGAACTCACAGAATAGAGAGAATAGTGATTACCAGAGGCTGGGGGTGGGGAGTTGGGGAGATGGTCATCAAAGGGCACAAAGTTCCAGTGGGTTAGACCATGCAGGGTAAGTTCAGGAGATCTACTGTGCAACATGATGATTAGAGTTAGTAACAACTTCCCGTATTCTTGAAAATCCCTGAGTATATTTAAGTGACCTCATCACAACAAAAAAAAAAAAAAAAGAAGAAGAAAGAAACATATGTGAGGTAATGTATATGTTAATTACCTTTATTTAGCCATTTCACAATGGTTTTTGTGTGTGTATATATATATATACTTTTTTTTTTTTTTGTAGAGACAGAGTCTCACTTTATTGCCCTCAGTAGAGTGCCATGGCATCACACTGCTTACAGCAACCTCCAACTTCTGGGCTCAGGCGATTCTCTTGCCTTAGCCTCCCAGTAGCTGGGACTATACTTTTTGGTTTTTTTGAGACAGTGTCTCATTTTGTTGTCCTAAGTAGAGTGTCATGGTGTCATAGCTCACAGCAATCTCAAAATCTTAGGCTCAAGCGATCCTCTGGCCTCAGCCTCCCATGTAGCTAGGATTACAGGCATTTAACACAACACTTGGCTATTTTTAGACACAGGGTCTTGATCTGGCTCAGGCTGGTCTCGAACTCATGAGCTCAAGCAATCCACCCACCTTGACCTCTCAGAGAACTAGGATTACAAGCATGAGCCACCTCGCCTGGCCTAATACATGAAAAGGGTAATGTATATGTTATTAGTTGTGTTTAGCCATTTCACAATGTATACATATACATATTTCAAAACGGCATATGGTATGTGATTAAATATATACCATTTTAATTTGTCAAATAAAAAAAATAAAATGGGGCTGGGCTCACACCTGTAATCCTAGCACTCTGGGAGACTGAGGTGGATGGATTACCTGAGCTCAGGAGTTCCAGACAACCCTGGACAGGAGTGAGACCCCATCTCTAAAAATAGCCAGGCACTGTGGCCGGTGCCTCTAGTCCTGGCTACTGGGAGGCTGAGGCAAGAGGATCACTTGAGCTCAAGAGTTTGAGGTAACTATGAGCTATGACACCATGGCACTCTACCAGGGTGGCAAAATGAGACTGTCTCTCAAAAAATAAAAAAGAAATAAAATGGCAACAAAAACAAAAAAAATATGAGCTTCTGTGCCCAGGACCATCCCTCACCACACAGGCACCATCCCTCAGGGTCATTATAGGGTTAGAAGTGGAAACACAGTAAAGTCCTGAACCCAGAACCTACCACACAGCCAGTGTCCATCAAACAGCAACAGCCTGGGCCAGAAGGGAAACAATCTTTCCACCGGACAGCATCATACCCTTTGCGTATTTGCTGAGTCCTTATTTGCACTTGGTGCCTAGAAGCTTGGTAAACATGAGGACACCTTCCTCCAGAGGGATAGATCACTGCTTTGCTGCCTGGTTCTTCCCTTGACACCCAGGCTAATTACTGCCTCTTCGGTTCACCTGCAGAGTTACACAAGCACTCAGCCTGATAAAACACCTCTTATCTTGGCAACTATAGTTTCTTTTGAGTGCCCCTTTTCGTGTACCAACATGAGAGATTAAAAACAAAAAAAATCAAAGGGGAAGGGCCACAGAGGAGGATACAAGGAGGGACATTGGGGAAATTACATTAAGGAAATAAAAAATGAAATAATTAAAAACAATCAAATGCTACTTATACATTACCACTGCAGAAAAGTTAGATAATACAGATAAATAACAAGCAGAAATATAATTAAAATGACTCCAAATCCTTCCCCCCTAAGACGATCACTATTACACTGATTGCAGACTAGGTGAATATGTGTGTTCTTTTTAAACAAATTTGATTCATATCACTCAACTGGCTCTTTAAACTTCTTTTCAGTTCAAATATACTGAACGTCCTTCCAAATTAGTAAAGATAGAACTATAATCTATAGTATCCTCTGAAATAGTTGTCTAGTTTTCTCTTACATGCTACATTATGTATTTCACCAATTATTTAGAAAGTTTGGGTTATTTGTGCTACGATGAACAACATTGCAATAAGTAATCTCGTGCACATATTTTTGTGTACTTACCCACTAATTTCCTTGAGAACAATGGCTGGAAGTGGAATGCCATAAAGAGTATGTGTATCTTTTTAAGGCTTTTAATACATCTTACTGTTCCACAAATGTAAGAATTTGCAGTCCTTCTAATCTGAGAATGTGAGTCATTTTCTTCATACTCTATTCTTTTAATTTTGTTTTTCATCCCAATATCTGAACAAAATGCGTTCTTGTTATTGTCTTCCATGTTTTATTACTAATCAGATTGGTCTCTTTTGACACCTATTGGCAACTGTATTTCTTACTTTATTAAATGTCTTTATTGCTGTTCTTAGCCATTTTCCCGTTAGGGTGTTTCTCATTCTTCATGGATTTATACGAGGTTTTTATGTAATAATCTCTTACACAAATCTCCACTCAGGAAATATTCCCTTTAATGCACGTGAAAAAAACTATTGTGCGATTGTTCCTGCAGAGGCCCTGTTGAGGTCAGGTTAACTCAACTGACCCTTAACGGAGACAGTCACACTCCCTGAAAGGAGAGGTAGGGTGCAGGGGTTCCTGGTGTTTACTGTCCAAACTGGCAGTAACCAAAAGCGACTGAGCTTACGGGCACAACAGACACTGTGTGGCCTTGGCCCAGTGCTGGATCCAGGTGCCGTGAGGGGGGAAGTACTTCTTGTGTTTGCTGTACAGTGGTTCCACGGCTATCACTCAGTAACCTCTTCAGCAACGCACATTCTCAGGCCCTAGCTCAGGAACCTTGTAAGCACATGATGCTTTTTATTATTGTGGTAAAATATGCATGATGTAAAACTTACCATCTTGACCATTTTTAAGTGTACAGTTCAGTGGCATTAAGTACGTTCACATTGTCATGCAGCCATCACCACCATCTGTCTATCCAGAGAACACATTTCACCTTCCCAAACTGAAATTCTGTATGCATTGAACAGCAGCTCCCATTCAACAGGAGTCCCTCCAGCCCCTGGTCACCACCATTTTACTTTCTGCCTTTCTGAATTTGCCTGTTTACTTAGGTACATCATGTGAGTGGAATTTATTTATTTAGTTGCCCTTCTGTATCTGCCTTATTTCACCTAGCATAATGACCCAAGGTTCATCCACATTTTGTACATAGCACACGTCAGGATTTCCCTCACCTTTAAAGCTGAGTAATATTACATTGCATGTATATGCCAAATTTTGTCTCTCTATTTGTCTGTTGATGGGACACACAAAAATCGTTTGGGAAGTAATGTGAGCAGGATTCAATGAGGAAAGGCCTAAAATACAAATTTTGATCAATAGCTCTGTAACTGGGCCTGAGAATCTGCAGAAGGCCTCTGAACCACTTGCCCTACAAACCAGGCCAATTCCTTATTTATTTCATCAAATCCCACTCATAAAAATAAACCATAGCACCAAAAGTTGACTTTAGTGAGCAAGCCCCACAAATTTTATGGAAAGCTTTAAAAAACTCCAAATTCTCTATGCTCCCCTTTACAGCTTGATTCCATCATGTTTCACCTCCGCTAACTGCTCCAGCAGCCTGAGGAGGTCTGAGCCTCTCAGCTGGGGCTGGCCTCCCCCCTGCCAAGTTCCCAACTCCCTGAGGACTGCTTCCTGCTTTTCCAGTCCCCCAGCACTGTTTTTATCTGTTATATATATATTTGGCTTCTCTCATTTAAGATGAGGATCCTAAGGCTAAAGGCCTATGTTTTATGTTCATTCACTCAACAAATGTTTACTGAGTGTGACTGTATGTGAAGCACTGCTGTTTCCAGGCACAGGGGATACAGCAGAGACAAAAGAGGTAAAAATCCCTGCCTTTATGAACTTCATGCTGATCATATAAACTAGATAAACGAGCAAATATTGACAAGAGATGCATATTAAGCATGAAAACTAAAGCAGGAGTGAGAGAAGAGTTTGGCTGATATCAGTGTGTTGAGAGGGAAGACAGCCGGGCTTCATGGAGGAGATGACAGTGTGGCAGAAACACAAAGGAGGGGAGGCAGCCAGCCTTGAAGGAATCTGGGGGGTTCAGTCCAGCTAAAGAGAGCAGCACGTGCAAAGGTCCTGAGGCTCAGGCTGCCTGGTGCATTCGAAACACGGCAAGGAGGCCAGCATAAGGAGAACAGAGTGAGTGAGGCAGACGGAAAGAAGATGGAGCCAGGAGGACCCTGTAGACCAGCAGCGTCCAATGGGGATATGGTGGGAGCCACATGAGCACTTTTAAATTTTCTAACAGCTGTACTAAAAAGGGAAAAAAATAAAATTCATTTTAATATTTTTATTCAACCCAATATTATTATTTTAATATGTGGGTAATATAAAAATTATTTCATGCAATGTTTACATTTTTTTTTTTATGTAACATGAAATCTTCAAAGTTCAGTGTGCATTTCACTACTCACAACACTTCTTGAGTTTGACTAGCCACACTCAAGTGCTCAGTCACCACAGGTGACTAGTGGCTACCACAGTGGGGAGCAACTCATGTGAAAACTTTGGCTTTCCTTCTGAGGATGTTTTAAAGTTTAGGTTTCACAAATAATTTATTATTTTAATCTGTTACATAATCAGAATCTTTCTAATCATGCAACACATGAGTATAAAATCAGAGTCAACAACAGGTCTGACATTCGGTCAACACATATCATTGTGATCACAGCTGTTAATTACGTATTTATGGCTCAGTCTTTTTTTATTTGTCAGTTCTATCTTTTTTATGCTTGTCAGGGCCTACGTCATACCACTTATTAAATATTTTTTATATCATAAAAAAGTTTAGGTTTCATTATTATTTAGGTATGAAAAGGCCCACAGATCAGGGGATGACTGTCATTGAAAAGTTAGTTGGTTACACTCACGGCTCCCAAGAGGAGAGGGCTCGCCACAGTCCACAGTCGGGGGCCATTGGGGAAGAGCCAGGATTAGTCAGGAGACCAAGAAAGTGAAGGGACAAGTGGACAGGAGCCTTTAGTGTGGTTTCTGTGGGAAAGAACAGGCAGGACAGGGTAAGCAGGCTTAGGGTCGACCAGCTTCAGTAATCTCAGGAGGCTCTGGGCACAGAGCTGTCCAAGTTGCCTGGTACCAGGCCCTGGGTGACTAGGGCAGTGGGCAGGAGTATAGAGGGGTGGCGCTCTGTGGCTCTACCTTTGCCTGGTGTGCGTACACAGCAATCATCTACCATCTCGGGAAGGGACCCCCCCCCAACCCCCAAGTCAGCAAGGCCTGTCAGAATCCCATGGTTAAGCAAGAGCACAGCTGGAGCCCGGGAGGGATGTGATCCGGCTTACGTTGTTTGCCAGGCTCTCCCTTCTGGCAGAGGAGAGATGGGAAGGGGGTGAAGGTGGAAGCAAAGGGATAGTTAAGAGGCTTTGGCCATACTTCGAGGACGGAGGGGCTTGGGCTCTAGAGGTGGAGGGAAGCTGCTGTGTGCTGGACAGAGACAGGCAGACAGAGCACGACATGATTTCTCACAAACGTCACTTGGATGCTGCACTGAAGGATGGCAGACACTTCCTGGTATGCTTGAGGACGCGTGGGCTAACACCTTTGTTGGAATACTTAGGTACTCAATGAAATTCCAGGGGAGTTTAGACAGTGAAGTAATCCTGAGAGACAGAGTTTTTCCCTGCTGGCTGCTCACATCCACCCGTCCTTTTGCCAGGCCTGCTTGGGTCATGATACTTTCTGCATCCGAGCACTGGATCACTGTGTTCCTGCCAGCTCAATTGCCCAGGGGCTGCCTTGGTACAGGCCTGAGTGGGGTCAGGAAGGGGTCTGTCCCCTGAGTAGTTCAGAACCCAGGGAGGGCATGTGGTCGGGCTGGGCAGAGCCTCTCTAGCTTCCATACCTCGCCCTTTACCCAGGATGCTCCAAAGGCTTTGCTACAGCACTGATGCATTTTCATTCTGAGTCAAAAGTGAAATAACAGCTATTTGCCACTTTCTGCTTCCCCAAGGCATCTTGATTTATTCCTCTGCCTGGCCCAGGGTCCAAGAGTCAGGAGTCAGTCAGGGCTTGTTCTCCCAATGGCCCCCTCCTTCACCGATGCACCCCAACATCCAGCTGGGAGATGCCAGAACTCTTTGTTCAGATTTTCTTCATAGTCCAAACAATGCTTTAGATTCCTGAGATCTGGCTTCCTCTGCGTGCTATAGCTAAGTCCAGGCCAGCTGCATGCAGCACGGCCACTGGGGACATTTCCCCTTTGAGTTCAAAGACGCAGTTGGAATAAGCCACACACAGAGTTCACCAATGCATGAAGAAAAATAGAAGTGTTGAGTCAAGTGAAAACTCCTGCCTTCCCAGAAAGTAGGCGACACAGGATGCAGACTGTTTCTTTACTAGGTGTGTCTATGAAGCAGGGTGGCTGGTCTGCTAGCACCCTTGCCAGAAATCACAGGCTTCAGGGAGGACCCCTTAAAGAAGTCCCCTGGGAAATTATACTCTTATCCATTATTGTCTGCCCTCACAGTACATCTGGAACTTTCTTCTCCTTGGCAATGGCTTTCAGAGTCCCTGTAAGCCACATCAGAAACCCCGTTTCGTGTTTTTAGAATGATAATCTTATATCTTATCTACCAGATTTGACTCTGAATTTTTGTTTGTTTGCTTTTGCTACTTTCTGAGCCCGTTAAAACACATATACACACAAAAGCCCATGGCCTGAAAGCAATCACTCCAAGGCTATTTATCACTTAAATACAGGCATCATTCTGATCGAATAAGTATTTAATCTTTTATTAAAAGATTATTCTGTATTTACACACAGAAAAGGTGCACCAATCATACATGGGCAGGAACTGAACACCCAATGCCCTCAGCGCTCAGACGGAGGCACAGAATGGTAACAGTGGCCTCCAGGGTAATCATCACTTCAACCATGGTCAGGACCAGCAGAGGTGTTCCGGGTGGACCACTTAAGGAGTGTCCACATTCAAAATCAAGCATGTGCACGCCCTTACCCTCTGCCCTTGGTGCCTCACTTTGCCTATGCTGCTATCAACACAAGGTAGTTGTGCCTGTTTTTGAGTTTGGGATAAACGGACTATCCAATATGTGCTTTTCCCCAAGGGTGTACTTTCTTCTCACTGCCACTCATTGTCCTCAAGTTCTCCATCTTCTCTGCCCTTCTCCCTGCCCTCTGACCCCTGGTTCTGCCTTGTGGCCTTACAGAGCTCTTGAAACAAACACACCCTCCCTAGTTGGTGAGGTCCATCCTTGAAAGTCTCTGGATCTCATCATGGGGGCCCCTTTTGAGCTGTGGACTTTGGCTTCATGTCAGGAATGTTTCCTGTAACAGAATGGTGATGACCTGCTCCACAGAGCCCACTAGACCACAGCACCCATCCCCAGATGACTGATTAGATCAGATGCAGCCATGGGCTTTCCTTCCCTTTGTTAAAGTGTTCGTTAAAGAAATATCTCTGCCACCACCAAGAGCCCATGCAACATGTTCCCCATCCGAATGTCCACAACCTCAGACACCGCAAGGGGGTTTTAGGATGACATCAGTCTCTTAAAGTTGTATTAGCGTCCAGCCCAATTCAGAGCATTGTATTTCCCACACTGTCCTCCTGTCTCCCTGCTTACCATCCAGGGGCAGCATGAGTCCTGTGCAGCACCAGGCCCCAGGAGTGAGACGACACACACAGTCTCCCACAAACAAGGCAGAGTCAGCGCGTTTGTGTTTAGAGTGGGAGAGTGAAGTTTCAGGGGACCAAAGTTCTCCACTAGCAGCCAACAAGAGTCCACAGACAGACGTCACTGCAGAAGGGTTGAGACCAGGAACCATGAAGGCAGGTACAGAGACATGTGGCCTTAAACAATTCTCTTAGTCTACGCTCTGCCTACCTAGGACACTTCTCCTTACCAGTTGTGTGGTCATCTTCATAGAGGTCTTTGACCTGGCTCTGACACACTAACTCCGGCTTTCCTAAGAGATCATACGGTTAATTAAAGCACGTGCCTGCACACACACTATGAGCACACGTATGCACACATGTAACATGCCCCCCCACACACACACATACACATGAGCATGCGCCTCACCCACATATGCACACACCTGCTTCTTGCCAAATTGGTAGATTAAGAAATGGCCTATGCAGGGCATCTTAAAAAATTTCCACTACAGATAAAATTTTGGATTTTCCATATTTAGAAAGCAAGCCAAGGAGAAAAGCAGAATACTCAGATTCACATAAGCTTTACTTTGTAAAGCACTGGATGTGTTCTCTTCTTAGCAGGTCTGCCTCCTTTTCATGCTTTGCCAAACCTACTGTTCCACTTTGTTTTCCTGAGCACGCCTAAGGGCAGGGACACTGAGTGATGGTGGGGAAACCAGACAAATATTTCAGGTCACCTGACCCTACCAGGGTGTAACAGACGTGCTAACCAGCATCCCAGGGCATGGCAGCTTTCTGCATACCCGTCATACCAGGTCTTAAAGCTGCACCCTTCTGTCTCCACTCCCTTCAACAATCCTACTCATCATTCTTTAGCTCTCTTGACTTATCTTTTCATTTCCTTCCTTGTTCTCTGGCAGTTTTTCAGCCTAGCCGTGGAAAGGTATGGTCATTATTTCTCCTTTTCCCGTCATTCCTCTCCCCTGGTTAATTCCCCAGCAATTCTCTGTGCATTGCCGCCATCTTCACAATTCATTCCAAAAGATGAAAACTTCCTGACTTAACCTAGGCTTTGTTCCTGCTAATTGTCTAGTTTACATCATTTATTGCTTGGGAATATAGGGAATTTTTCCCATTTACCAGTGGTTGCAGGTAAATATTAAAAATAAAAATTTAGCATTCTAAGAAAATGATCATAGATATAAGCAAAGGTTATCAGGTTGTTCTTATTACTGATATTCTAGACAATTGCAACATGGCCTAAAATATCAGCAATAATAATAATTAGAAACAAAGCACCCATCTACAGAGGATTAATTAACAAATTAAGATATATGTTTACGGTAAAGTATTATAAGCCATACAAATAATACTGTAGAACAATATCTGATGATGTGGAAAGTCATTCATGCTGACTTTTTGTGAGGAAAAAGTTAAAACCAATATGTATAGGATGCTCTCATTTTTGTAAATGAACCAAAACTATGAATGCAGGTTCACAGGAAGAAAAACAAAATACCCCTCCATGAATGAGAAATCTAACTACAGGAGAATCATGGTTAGATTTTCTTTCCTTTTCTTTCTTGCTTTTTTTTTTTTTTTCTTTTCTTTTTGAGACTGGGTCTCACTGTCAGGTTGGAGTGCAATGACGTGTTCACAACTCACTGCAGCCCTCAACGCCTGGGCTCAAGTGATCATCCTGCTTCAGCCTCCAAAGTATTTGGGGCCACAGGTGTATACCACCACCTTCTGTTAATTTCTTGTATGTTGGAGAGACAGGGTCCTGCTATGTTGCTCAGGCTGGTCTCCAACTCTTGGCCTCAAGCGATCCTCTCAATTTAGCCTCCTAAAAAGGATGGGATTACAGGGGTGAGCCAGTATGCCCAGTCAGGTTTTATAATATTTTCCTATTTGTGCTTGTCTACTTTTTCTATAATATCTACATATATGTTATGTACATATAAGAAATACATGGTGATTTTTAAAAAAATGTTTATTAAAATTTTCAATGAATAGAGATATAGTTACTAGGAACCCAAAAGGAGGAGAAAGGCAAGCGAATGCTCATTTTGAGTCAACAATGTGCTGCCATGTAAGTCCTCACTTTTGTCATGAATGAGTAGTTGTAGTGTTATTTGAGTTAGACTGCAATTAGCCACAAAAAGATCCCTTTACAAGTAAAACATGAGTTTAAAGGATACATGCTCAATGATAGACTGAATCTCTAACCTGCTCATCATGGGGTCAACTCATTCCTGAATGGTGGCAGTATTAGTTTGCTAGGACTAACTGGGTTAAACCAGACGTTGATTGTCTTACAGTGCCAGAGGAGGGGAAGTCCAAGATCAGGGCATGGCAAGTTGAGTTTCTTCTGAGCCCTCTCTTCTTGTCTTCTCACTCTGTCCTCTCATGGCCTCTGCTCTGTGCATGCACCCCTGAAATCACTCCATGTGTCCTAAGCTCGTCTTACAAGGACCCAGTCAGACCAGATTAGGGTCCATCTACCTTAGTGGCTTCCTTTTAACTCAGTCATTACTTTAAAGGCCCTCCAACTACAGTCGCATTCTGAGGAACTGGGTGTTAGTGCTGAATCTTTGGGGACATGATTCAGCCCATAACAGTGACCTGTTTTCTGAAAGAAGAATGACCTCAGAAAAACAGGAAGGGAGAAATCTACCTTACTTTAATCATCCTGTTTTCCTGGACACGGTATGCATTTTTCCTTCTGTCCACCAGAGGGCAAACCTCTAAAGTGCTTATTTTAAATCCTCTTGTCCCTGAAACTGTTTTTGTCAGCCTAGATTTTTAACCCTTTATAGCCTGAAGTTTCTCTTCTAAACAGATTGTTAGGCAACACTTGTACTGTTCATACAACATAAGTACACTTGTACTGTACATACTTATCATCAGTTCAAGTTTCAACAAATCGGAAAGTTCAAGATCATAGGCTAATAGGTTTTCATTATTGAATTTAAATGTGTGAACAATTTAGAAATCACTTGTACAGAAAAGCAAGTCTTTGCTCATATTGCCTTTTATTTTAACTCATAAAATGTTAGTTTCATTTACGTATCTTCTCAACACTTTATAGGATCCTAGAACAGTACCATGCAATAGTAGAAAAAAAATAATGAGGACTTGAAACTATTTATTAATTTATTCACTCATTTGTCCAATCAACAAACATCTTGTGTGCCAGGTGCTAGGTGGGTGCTGGATTCAAGCCCTCATTCTGCCACTTGGTGGCTTTGAGGACTATAGGAAGTACAACTTCCAGTTATTTCCTTTTCTTTGTATAATAAAAGAGGTAAGAGACTCACCATTTTAGAACTTGATGCAGTAGAAGTGTTTGGAAAACTTCAGTGTGCAAAGCTCCTGTCAGTTGTTGCCCACTTGCCAAGTTTAATCCCCACTTTGTAGAGCTGTCTGCCAGAGTCCCCTTCCCAAGGACCACCTGTGTCTGCATCGCCGAGGTGTGTACACGGGCAGGGGTGTGGGAAGAAGGTAACTTGCCCCAAGCCTCCCTATTGATTGGGGATCTCTGGGGGTGGTGCCCAGGAAAACCCACCTTAATGCGTCCACCAGCTAAACCATACTCGCTGAGAACCACTGCTTCCTCTAGCACAGGCTTCCTCACTCTGGCACGACTGACATTTGGGCTGGATAACTCTTCACCATGGGGTAGTCCTGTGCATGCGGGTATTGAGGGGCATCCCTGGCCCCTGCCCAGTAGATGCCGGCAGCACACCTCCCCTCTTTGTCACAACAGAAATGTCTTTAGACATTGCCAAATGTGCCTTGGGAAATAAAATTGCCCCTAGTGGAGGACCACTAAACTAGAGAAGTTGAATTGGTCACAGTGATGCCATCCAGCTGTGCCACAGTCCCAGTTTTGTCCCCTCTTCTGGGTCTAAGGTCCCCAGTCCTGCCCTACCGACTGGACTACCCTGCTCACACTCTCATTTTAAACTCACGATTGTCCACTCACGGCCCTTCCTGAGGTGATCATACCACATAGTACCGACAAAGCTCAACATAAACAAGCCCAATGAACTCATGAGCAACCCGTTGGGGGTGGGTGTCATGCTGAATTCTGGCTTCAGAGGGAAGAACAGCACATTCCGAGACTTCAGGTCCCATAAGAGTCCTGATCTGCCTCAAATTCTTTGGTCCAGTGTCTCTCCACCCACTGAGCCGCTGTCACCCTCCTGGTGAGTCGCCTGGTATATTCCACCTCATCCAATGACGGGCTCTTAAAGGGCTGCATTCTAGAAGGCTGTGAGTACTGACTCAAGTGCCAAGAGCTGGTGGCCAGCCTGGATGGACTGACTTAGCAGTTTCTCTCCTCTCTGCTGGGAGGTACACTCTTTTATCTTTTGAAAATCATTAGTGAATTAGGGAAATAGTGTCTTTCCTCCCTGTCATAGGAAAGGCTGTTACGAGGGCCTGGCGTGGTGGCTCACACCTGTAATCCTAGCACTTTGGGAAGCCAAGGCAGGTGGATTCTTGAGCTCATGAGTTCCAGACCAGCCTGAGCAAAAGCAAGACCCCATCTCTACTAAAAATAGAAAAACTGAGGCAAGACGATAGCTTGAACCTGAGTTGGAGGTTGCTGTGAGCTATGATGCCATGACACTCTATCCAGGGTGACAGCTGGAGACTCTGTCTCAGAAAAGAAAAGAAAAGAAAAAAAAAGAAAAGAAAAGAAAAGGGCTGTTACTAATGTCACAATTATTAAGTTACAATTTATGGAGACGACTCATCATGTGGGAAGCCATGGAAATCTTTATCTGTGAGAAACATAGATATTCAGGCTCACCAGTGAGGCTTTCTTACTGTTTACTGGGGGAATTGGAGGTAGCACTTAAAATCTTTTGCCTGAGATTTCAACTTTTTATCGTTTGTGACACACAGAGTCTGTATAACACACACATATCAAGAAGGGAGTCACACACCAGTCGAGATTGACTGGAGGCCAGAAATCAATAGGCTGAAAAGAAAACAAATATGCCTTCGATGAAAAAAAGAAAACTGAGAATCAGACTCAAAAGTCTGAAGCCAGCACAGTACAAGGTACAGCAGAGAATAAAGAAGTGGAAAATGGGTCACAGGCCCCAGGGATTCCATCTGTACAGTGCTCACATGACCATTACCAACCTAGCAGGATGGCAGTCAGGTGTGTCACAGCAAACTAGTCTTGGTAACCAGCACAGTGGGCACATGACATTGTTTCTCTCCACTATCATCTGTCCTTCACTCTTACTCTTTTCTTGAACTCAAAGCAGCCTTCTACCTTATTTGTCCCCCAGAAGGAGGAGCATGGAACAGTGACAACAACGAAAGGACAGAGGGTATCCTGGGAGAGGCTGTCACCCCTCGTGTAGGGTCTCTCAAGCTCTGGGGCTTGGGCCAGGCTGACGGGAGGCATCACCTTTTTATTTTTTTTTTTGGAGACAGAGTCTCATTTTGTTGTCCTTGGTAGAGCACTGTGGCATCACAGCTCACAGCAACCTCAAACTCCTGGGCTTAAGCGACTCTCTTGCCTCAGTCTCCCCAGTATCTGGGACTACAGGTGCCCACCACATTGTCTGGCTATTTTGTTGTTGCAGTTGTCATTGTTGTTTAGCTGGCCCAGGCCGGGTTCAAACCCATCTGTTTCGGTGTATGTGGATGGCACCCTACCCACTGAGCTACAGGCACCAAGACGGAGGCATCACTTTTTGAAGGCAAGAATCCCCAGCTATCACCACACCTCAGAAGGAGCAAAGAGAAGGTGGACAGTCATGGAGCCCGGGCCCTAATGACACGCGCCAAGACCCCCACTACTAGCTTCTGATTCGTCAGTATCTTATTTTCTATTACCTTAGCCTAAAAGCCTTCTTTTTTGGTGCCATTTGGAGATACTTTTATATAAAGTTACTTATTTTAATTGTCTTTCTAATTCTTTAAGTATTCTGGTCTCTGTTTTCTAACTTTATCCCTTTTTAAATGTATTAAGTTCCATCCTGACACACTTTAGAATTTTTGTCTTAATGTTTCGTCTGCTATCTTTATTTTTTTTCATTCCTTTCAGCATGACTGATAAATCATATCAATTTCTCAAAGCTAACACCCTTTTATTACCTTCATTTTAATTTTTACCTAGCTGGATACATTTTTTTTTATAGAAAAACAAATGATCTTTTAAAATCTCCTTACATTTCATCCTTCTTAATCTCTTTCGTCGTTCCTTCAAATTTCTTGGTTTGAGGTAATATTTACTTTCTATTTTGACTCTGGCTTGTAAGCCACGAGCAGACATGTGGGTGCCAGAGAAGCTGCGGAGGGCACAGGCTGGCCGCAGGTTGGGGAAGATGGGCTTTTCCAGCTGCCTGTCTGGTTCCGTTTGAGACAGCATCCATCCCCTTCCAGGTTAACTTTGTGCCACCATCTCAACCTGCATTTTGGCGAAGCCCCAGGCCAGTATTCCTTCCCATGTCAATGACTTTTTATCCAGGGAGGTGACACACTTAAATTCATTCAACAAACATCTGGTGCTCCCATGGAGATAAGCTGTCTGTCCTCCTCTGGCTTGTCCTGGTATTGGGCAGACAAAAACAAGCTTCCAGAGATGATATTATAGAAACCAGAAAGACAATGCAACCAAACATGGGCCACAAACTAGACAGGAGGGAAGAGCAGCGGGTTGGGGAACGTAGCAGAGAAGGCAGCAGACATCTGATTCTGATTCTTTTCTTTCAGAAGGTGGATTGAGTGTCTTCTGCACCAGGTGGTTACGTCCGGGAAGGGGAGCCCGGGAAGGTCTGAGGCAGGAAGCATTCAGGGATTTTCAAGAAACTTCAAATGTGGCGCTTATTATGATCAATTCTCATAACCACTTAAATCCCTTTTTTTGTTCTTTTTCTGTTTGTTTTGGATCCATAGAACTTCTGGAAATATAAATGGTTGTAAAATTCCATTTAGAAAGAATTGTCAGCAGAGTATTGATGTGTCATTTATATACTAGCCACTTCCCCTTGTGAGTCACTGAAAAATGGAAGTCACCTACAACATATAAGCAAAACAAATGGTCCCTGCCACCCACAGTGACTGGACCTTGGGCAAGCCACACAGGTGCCCCTGTCTCCAGCCTCAGAAGAGAAGGGACAGGTTCTTCCTTATTCTTTCATGGGCAGGTTGGCAAATCTGTCCCCTAAGCATAGGAGTGATAGGAGACTACACCAGGATGACAGCAGCAATAAAGCAGAAAAGCTCTTTCCCTTTCACAGGCAAGTGTGTCATAGGGATCCGGATGGAGAAGTGACCTGTGAAGTATTGTAACTACTCAGCAAACTCTGGGAACAGTGAGTATCTTTGGCCTTCCTGCGAGTCTCCACCTGCAGGGCCACTGACAGCTTGTCTAGCAACATAAGGACATCTTAATTGGGCAGGACTCTGGTCCCCAAAGACCACCTTCAGATCCTTGTTTGGGGCTCTAAACCCAACCAAGGATTTACATGAGGGCCAGTGAGTCAAGATGTCATCTAAGCCATCAAGGACCACCACAGCCTCAGGATCGTTTCAGCGATCTCACCTTTTCCCCTTCTCTGGCTAAAATATTGGACAAAGCTGACCAGGTCAGTGGTGTCTGGGGAAGGTGAAGGGAAAGATGGTGTGTCACTCGCCCCCAGCTTGCAGTGCGTGGAGCCACAGGACTCCAGGGTTGACAATAGGGCTGGGGAGGGATGGGCTTGCCCAAGGAGGCCTAGTGCACCCCTGTGAGGGTGGGCCCCAGCTCACTGCTCAGGTAGACCCAGCTCTTTCCAGGGCCTTCCCAGAAGACGGCAGAAGAAGCCAAGTGCTATGTCTTCTGAGAGGGCCCCTTGAGAAGCAGCCACATGGAGAGGAAGGGCCCTGAGACCTTGTCTGCAGTGGCTGCTATGGAGGGGACCTGTCTCCTCTTCCTCCTTGCAGGGTGGCTAGAGGGTCCTCCTGGGGTGAGCGTCTTAGGAGGAGGGCTTGGGAGAAGCCAAATGGGGCTTCAGCATTCACACAAGACTAGACTCCCAGGTCTGCTCAGAACCTGTGAGATAGGGGTCCCTGATGCATTTTCCTCTCACCTCCCCCTGAAAACAGCAACACACTTGCCAAGTGGCATCATAATTGTCTTTTTTCAGCTAAATCCCATCATATGCACATTTAGCTCATGTGAATTCAACTGTAGGTGCTCAAGAAAAACTTCAAATTAAAAACAATGTAAAAAAACTGTATGACTCTGCCAGCCATTCCCCACAATAAACATATGTCGCCCCAGAACATGAATCTGCCAACATTTGCATCCATTTCTGAGCGGGTGTGAGCATCTCACACACTTGTGTTTAAAGTTACAGTACATCTTCATCATACAAATGACCTCAAAACACAAGCCAAGCCAAGTAAGTCTTCCTCTGGTGCTCAGCCACAGAAGCAGCCATCTGTTCCCATTCCACCGGAAAACTGGCTGTGCTGTATTTACTGAGAGGCTGTATTTCAGATGGCAGCCTCCCACCTCCCTGAGGGAGTCCCCCCACCCTCAAGGGAATTTTGGTTATACTTGATTTTCTCTTCAATGTTGACTAGAGAATCTACTTAGGCTGAGATGCAGCTCCACTCTGAGGCTCTCTTCCTGTGAAGCTATGAGCTCCTTCATGCTTCTACCATAGCACCTGCCTGGCCTTCAGTAGACATGGTGCCATGAAGGAGTGAGGAGGCCATGGGGTAAGCCAGAACAGGTTCCTGGCTGCCTTTGCTTATTTCCCTAAGTATGGGTGGATTAAGATTTCTAAGAATGAATTGATTCTACTTCAGATCTGCGTGAAAGGATGCACACAGCACTTGTCTCTGCTGTTTTCACTCTCTATATCTTCTAATGTGTTTTTCAACCTTTTTTTAATCTCACAGCACACTTGAGCCTATAGTACACTTCCACTGCACACTTAACTTATGTTGATCAAAAAAGAGAGGGAAAAAAAGAATATACTTACAGTGCTTTGAACTTCTTTTGAAAATAATTTAATTAATGATCTTTAAAATTTTTTGAGGCACTCCTAAGATCTCTCATGGCACACCAGTTGAAAACCACTGTTTTAGAGGGTCTCTCTTACAATTTTCTTTTCTGGTGAAATCTGGACAGCTGACACACTCACATGGACTGTATGATGCTGTCAACTTTTATCTTTTGTAAGAAATGCCACCTGGCATGCAGGAAGTGCTCAATAAACACCCACTGTAGAGTGAATGAATAGATGAATGAATCCACTCCGCTTTTAGTCTACAACTGTTCTTTAAGCTCCTTCCCTTTGGTTCTTAGGCTCCTACTAATAAACAGCCCACTCTCTCCAGTAATAGCCTGTCGCAGTTCCATAAGCACACTGTGTCAACCATAACTTCTGAATTTGTTTCCTTCTTTCCTGATTTGGGTTTCCCCTCAGAAGGGTGAATGATAACTCTGACATGGCTGCAATAATGAATCTATTTTTGCCTCTATTCAATAAACCTCATAATGAAGATAATATTTCTGTCAATTGGAATGGTAAGACCTAGGCAGGACTGCTTTGGCCTCTCCCTCAAAGATCTGGGCAGAAGGGCTTTTCCCTCCACAGCTAGATCTTCTAGAGATTGTTATGTTAATTCCAATAGAAATTACTTCACCAGCTTTGGGCAGTGGTAGCATCATAGCCAATGAGGTTTATCTGAGGTGCAATTATTGCTAATTGAAAACTTTTGCCAATACCCCACTATGATGACTTGAAATATAGTCAGCTTTGGCAATTTTTGACACTCTCTATGAAGATTGAATTTTAAAAAATAATAAAAATAAAAAATAAATGAAATTACTTCACCAATATCAAGTTCAATGTTCAGATGGCACAGCCTACCATCCTGCTACATTTCCCTAGTCCAGTGTCTCCTAACCTTGAGTGCCATTGGAATCACTTGGGGAGATTTTTGAAAATACTGACTCCTGTGACTTAACCCAAGAGATCCTGATTCAATTGGTCTGTGGTAGGACGCAGCCTTTGGTGACTAGTATGAGCTCCCTCAAAAATTCTAATGTGTTTCCAGGTTCAGGAGTCATTTTACCTAGTCTCATAATTGGTCTCTGCTACCCTCTTGAAGATTGGATCACACCTTTCTGCCTTCCCCCAACTTTCCAAATGCTGACTCACCAAGAGAGCACTGCCCCCTTCTCCCAACACCACAGGGACGAACCAACCACCACTCTTGCCATGGATCCCACCAAGGGGCCAGGTCAAAGGCTTCCCACAACTCCTGTGCCTTCTCTCTCGCCTGCATCATGCCCTTCTCCTTCTGTACTGAATCACTCTCACCAGCATTCCACCCGTGCAATAGGCCTTCTCTTTCTCAAACGTCCTAGTCCTCACTTCCTCCAAGTCCATATGCCAGTTCTGCCACCTTCCAGGCTGGCCTGCTCTCTCTGCCAAGAGGTCATCTGTCCCCCTATTCTCCTTCCATACCTGCCTTTCTCTTAACCAAGTGTTCCCTGAACTGCTCTTGACAAGGTCACCAGTCACCTCTATCTGGTCAAATCTAATGTTACCTCTCAATCCTTGTCTTAGGGACCATTGGCAGGGTTTTTTTTCTCTTGACTTTTGGATTCCACACTTGGCCTCTCCTTTGTTTCACTGGACGCTAGGTCTCAAGCTCCTTTGCTGGATCCACCTCTTTATCTTAACTGGAAGCATTTGGGCGCTCCAGTAGCAGTCTTAGCTCCATTCTCTCCTCTTCTTATCTCTGCATGGGCACTTGAAGTGCTACTGTGTGCCCTAGGGACTTCACAACGCCTTGCTAAGAGCTGGATCAAGCGCAGTCACCAGCCACATACTACTGAACGCTTGACATGGGGCTGGTCCAAGCTGACATGTAACATCAGTGTGAAAACATCCTGGATTTTGGAGACTTGGTATGGGGAAATAATGTAAAACATTAAGATTTTTGTATTGATTATATGCTAAATGTTAGGGTTTTTTTTATCCACTGGATCAAGTAGGATATATCAAAATTAATGCCACCTGATCTTTTGTTCTTCTTATTAAAAATGACTGCTAGAAATTTTTAATTATCTATATGGATTTTTATATTATTTCTCTTGGGCAACTATATATTGATGACTCTGAAATTTCTAACTCTAGCCACTTCTCTGCATTTTAGAATTCTCCAGAGAAATAGAATCATGCAATAGAAGAACTCAGTATTACAGTTTTAATACAGATTTTTTGTATTAAAAATGCATACACTTTTTAAGGAAGGAAAATCTAATATATACTCAATATATACTAATAATAACATTTGTTATTTTGCATATTGTATCTAGTACTCTTGTAATTGCAGAAGTCAAATGTGATTTGAATATTTCAATTTTATTATAGCTTTTTTCTTTTCTTATAAAATGTGTGTACGTTTTGGGAGGACCTCTTATATATGAATAGAGATTAATTTTAAGCAGTTGGTTCATTGTTTATAGAGGCTGGCAAATATGAAATTTGGCCAGCCCTGCAACCTGGAGGTCTGGGAAAGCCCTCAGGCAGACTGCTGGGAGAATTCCTTCTTCTCCAGGGACCTCAGTCTGCTTGCTCTTAAGGCTTCCACTAACTGGATGAGACCCAACCACATTAGAGGGTGACCTGCTTTACTCAAAATCTATTGATTTAAACGTTGATCTCATCTTCTAAAACAATACATTCACAGTCACATTCAGACTGCTGTTTGACCAAATATCTGGACACCACAGCCCAGCCAAATTAACACATAAAATTATATAACCTGTACCCACTTGAATGTCTAATGGCCATTGGAAACTTCACATGTCCTAAACAGAAATCTGCTTTTGCCCCCCACTGCTCCACCCCACCCCAGGTAATAATACCCCCATTGCTCAGCCCAAACTCTAGGGTGAGCCCTGATGCCTATCTCCCCTCATCTCTCATGTCCTGTCCAATAACAAGTTCAGCCAATCAGATCACATCCTGACTCTGACAGTGGCCACCTGGTCCATGTTGCCACGCTCTCCCACTTATCTGTGCCAGTGCTTCAGAACACCTCCCACTTTCCCCTCCCATCCATGTGCAGACAGTCTGCACACAGCAACCTTACCATGTAACTCCCCAACTCAAACCCCTAAAAGCTTGCTGTCACACCGGAATAAAATCAGAAATCTTGATGGAGACCCACAAGATGCAAATACCAGTCCTTGCCAACTTCTCTGATGTCGTCACCTACCGTACTCACTGAGCTCCAGCCAAACTAGCCTCTTGAAGTTTCTCAGCCATGTCATTCCCACCTCCAGGTTTTCGCCCAAGGAGTCCCACTTCCTGGGAGCACTCTTCCCCTCAAGCCAAACGTCCCTTCCTCCCTTCCTGTGCTGCACTGGGCATGGTGCCTTCCATCCAGAGCCACCTCCATTGGGCTGACACGTTGCTTCTTCACACAGCACCAGGGTGCAGATTTGGCCCTGTGAGCCCTTCTCTGACCATCTTCTATCTCTCTAAGGAGACTATGCAGAGGTCACCTCATTCATCACGCACTGCTGGGGCTGCTGGACTCCAGGCCACACCCAAACTCGTACCCAAACTCTCGGTTTCAGTCTCTTGTCAGTACAACAACAATAAGGAGAGTTTCCATTTCGTGGGTTTGTTTGGAGGGATCACATGATAATCTTTGTAAAGTGCTAGCACATAGTCAATGTCCAGCTGAGATGTTGCCAATTGTATTATGGACACTTACAGATAAGGAACTGAGAGCCATGGAGCAAGAGAGTTGAGCCTGTAATCTGGGTTTATGAGTATTTGCATCAACTCACCCGTGAACAAGAGGCTAAGGGACAGAGTTATTTAGGGAAGGAGGGTCCATAATGCCTTTTTAAAGGGAGAATTGAATCTCATGCCTGATACAGTTAACAATGGCTACCAAGAGAGGGCTTGCTATTTTTTCCCTTCACTTTGTATCATCTTTATTGGGCCTTCCAACTCAGCACATTTCTCCTTCTGGTCCCCGCAAGTGGCATACTGATTTTAAAGTAAAATTTGTTATCCTAGCATGCTAAGAGTACATTGAGAGAAAGAGCTTCTCACTGAAAATGGTATGTAAACTGGGAACTACAGAGCCAAATGAATGAAAAGATAGGAGGAAGCACCATGCTGCTTTAAATGAGTTTTGATCTCTAGACATAGAGGGATTGTAATCGCAAACTGTTAATGGGATTTGCACTATCTGCAATCTTCAAGAAACACAAAACAGAAGGGGTGTCAAAGGAACGGAGATGGATGATGATGTAGGAATTTTTTAAATGTAGAAACCATAAGGCTATATTGAACTCATTATTTCTCTGATAATTCAGAGAGCAATTCAGAATCATACATGGCTTTCAGGTCATTGCTCAAAATGAAGCTTACTGCCTACTTTAAATGGGCAGATGTTCATATTAACACCTGAATGGCTAACTGTTTACAGCTTCCCAGGCAACTGAGCTTGATTTGTTAATAATCCCTTCCATTTACTGGGCACTCCCTGTGCCAGGAGCAATAAGTACTTTCCTCACATTTGCTTCTTTCATCCTTTCTACCACCCTGTGAGGCCTGCATTATGAGGACATCAAAGCTGAGAGAGACAGAACCATCTGTCCACAGCTATCCAGGTAAACAGACAAGCTGTGAGACTCAACACAACTGCATCTAATTTACTTTCATTTTTTATTTTTCTGAGACAGAGTCTCACTTTGCCACCCTCGGTAGAGTGCCATGGTATAACGCACAGCAAAGTCAAACTCTTTGGCTCAAGCAATTTCCTTGCTTCAGCCTCCCAAGTAGCTGGGACTATAGGCTCCTGCCACAATGCCAGGCTATTTTTAAGAAAATAGGTCTCATTCTTGCTCAGGTTGGTCTTAAGTTCAATCATTCTGCCCAACTCAGCCTCCCAGAATGTTAGGATTACAGGAATGAGCCAAATGTGCCTAATTTAAAGGCAGTTGCACTGAATCACAACTCTACACTGCCTAGAAATGTTTAGACTGAGTTTCATAAATAGGAGGCCAAAGAGAAGCCAACATAGGAGGCAGAAAATAAGCGATCATAACAGGCAAGTGAGCTTCTGTAAAGTTTCCCATTCATTGCACCTTTAGGGTACACTTTCCATGTTTTCTCTATGGGATGAACACTTTTTCACATGGAAATGCTATGACTTGCTTTAGCTAAAGTGTTCAAAATCATGTCATGTGGAGTGGATTGGATTTGATGAGGAGGTCCAGGTACTTGCCCTGTTAATGTGACAATTATGGTTTGCTATCCACATTACCATTACCCAGCTTCTGGGCAAATACATGAGTTATATTTTGTTTAAATAAGCAATCCTCCAACTTTCCTATGATCCACTTTGAATTACTTATTATTTATAGCCATGGGTTCTGGTAGCAAGCAAATGAAACCTTCAAATTAGATAATTGAGGACCATTTAGTAAAGGGACTATAAACAGAGATTTTGGCAGGGCTGAGAGAAATTAACAGGTTATGGTGAAGATGTCACGGCTCCACAACTCCCCTGCCCTGGAATGATCAAGAGCATGGAGCAGACTCCAGTCCAGCATCTATGGCTATAGGCAAGACCGGCTGGCCTGAGCCAGGCCCCTCATGAGGACCATTAGGGTATGGACTTGAAAGAATTTGTATCCCAGCTTCTTTTCCTTCCCAACCCTGAATGCTGCCACTTCCCAGTAGTAGTCACAGAACAAAAAAGGCTGATATTGTTCTCAGGACAGAACAAAGTAAAGGAAGACACAGATGGATCTGGTGGGATGAATAGAAGACCACCTAACACAATCTCCAACTTCTCCCACCCCAAAATGAAATTCAAATAATTAAAACAAGAGCAAAAAAGAAAAAAGAAAAGTAACAAAATAAAGGAGATGAAGTATATTTTTATATATGTATATGTATACACATATATAGTATATACTGTATATAGAGAGCAATAATTTTTTTTTATTGTTGGAGATTCATTGAGGGTACAAGAAACCAGGTTACACTGATTGCATTTGTTAGGTACAGTCCCTCTTACAATCCATGTCTTGCCCCCAGAACGTGTGGCACACATCAAGACCCCACCCCCTCGCTCCTTCCTCTCTCTGCTCTTCCTTTCCTCAGCCCTCCCTCATTCTTTCTCTCTCTGATCTCCCCTTCCCCCACCCTAACCATGTCATTAATTGTCCTCATATCAAAATTGAGTATATAGGATTCATGCTTCTCCATTCTTGTGATGCTTTACTAAGAATAATTTGTTCCACTGCTATCCAGGTTAAGACAAAGGCTGTAAAGTCTGCGTTTTTTTAAATGGCTGAATAGTATTCCATAGTGTATATGTACCACAGCTTGTTAATCCATTCCTGGGTTGGTGGGCATTTAGGCTGTTTCCACATTTTGGCGATTGTAAATTGAGTTGCAATAAACAGTCTAGTGCAAGTGTCTTTATGATACAAGGATTTTTTTCCTTCTGGGTAGATGTCCAGTAATGGGACTGCAGGATCAAATGGGAGGTCTAGCATGAGCTTTGAGGGTTCTCCATACTTCCTTCCAAAAAAGTTGTATTAGTTTCCACTCCCACCATCAGTGTAAAAGTGTTCCCTTCTCTACACAACCACACCAGCATCTGCAGTTTTGAGATTTTGTGATGTGGGCCATTCTTGCTGGGGTTAGATGGTATCTCGGGGTGGTTTTGATTTGCATTTCTCTAATAATTAGGGATGCTGAGCATTTTTTCATATGTCTGTTAGCCATTCATCTGTCTTCTTTAGAGAAGGTTCCATTCATGTCTCTTGCCCATTGATATATGAGAGTGTTGGCTTTTTTCATATAGAATAATTTGAGTTCTCTATAGATTCTAGTTATCAAGCTTTTGTCTGCTTCAAAATATGCAAATATACTTTCCCATTGTGTGGTTGTCTATTTGCTTTGGTTGTTGTCTCCTTGGCTGTACAGAGCTTTCAGTTTAATTAAGTCCTATTTGTTTTTGTTGTGGTAATTGACATGGCAGTCTTCTTCATGAAGTCTTTCTCCAGGCCAATATCTTCCAGTGTTTTTCCTATGATTTCTTTGAGGATTTTTATTGTTTCATACCTTAAATTTAAGTCCTTTATCCATCTTGAATCAATTTTTTGTGAGTGGAGAAAGGTTTGGGTCCAGTTTCAGTCTTTTACATGTGGATGTCCAGTTCTCCCATCACCATTTATTGAATAGGGAGTCTTTCACCCAAGATATGTTCTTGTTTGATTTATCGAAGATTAGGTAGTTATAATATGCTAGTTTCATTTCCAGGTTTTCTATTCGATTCCAAGTGTCTATGTCTCTATTCTTGTGCTAGTACCATGCTGTCTTGACCACTATGGCTTTGCAGTATAGCCTAAAAACTGGTATTGTGATACCCCAGCTTTGTTTTTATTACTAAAAACTGCCTTAGCTATATGTTTTTTTTTTCTGGTTCCATACAAAATGCAGAATCATTTTTTCCAAATCTTGAAAGTACAATGTTGGTATTTTAATAGGGATAGCATTGAATAGTGAGATTGCTTTGGGAAGTACAGACATTTTAATGATGTTGATTCTTCCCAGCCATGAGCATGGTATGTTCTTCCATTTGTTAATATCCTCTGCTATTTCCTTTCTTAGGATTTCATAATTTTCCTTATAGAGATCCTTCACCTCCTTTGTTGGGTATATTCCTAGGTATTTCATTTTCATTGAAGCTATGGTGAAGGGAGTTGTGTCCTTAATTAGCCTCTCATCTTGACTGTTATTGCCATATACAAAGGTTACTGACTTGTGGACATTGATTTTATATCCTAAGACATTATTGTATTTTTTCATGACTTCTAGGAGTCTTGTGGTTGAGTCTTTGGGGTTCTCTAAATATAAGATCATATCATCAGCAAAGAGGGAGAGTTTGACCTGTTCTGCTCCCATTTGGATGCCCTTTATTTCCTTGTCTTGCCTAATTGTATTGGCTAGAACTTCCAGCACTATGTTGAATAGTTATGGCGACAGAGGAGAACCTTGTCTGGTTCCAGTTCTAAGAAGAAAAGCTTTTCAGTTTTGCTCCATTCAGTAAAATATTAGCTGTGGGTTTGTCACAGATAGCTTCAATCAGTTTCAGAAATGTGCCATGTATGCCTATACTCTTCAGTGTTCTAATTAAAAAAGGATGCTGGATTTTATCAAATACTTTTTCTGCATCTATTGAGAGGATCATATGGTCTTTGTTTTTGCTAACGTTTATGGACTTGCATATGTTAAACCAGCCTAGCATCCCTGGGATGAAACCTACTCGATCATGATGTATGACTTTTTTAATGATAAGCTGTAATCTATTGGCTAGGATTTTGTTGAGAATTTTTGCATCTATATTAATGAGTGAAATTGGTCTGAAATTCTCCTTTTTAGTTGGGTCTTTTCCTGGTTTTGGTATCAAGGTGATGTTTGCTTCTTAGAATGTTTGGAGAAGATTTCTTCTTCCTCAATTTTTTGGAATAATTTCTGTAGTATGGGAATAAGCTCTTCCTTGAAGGTTTGATAGAATTCTGGTGTGAAGCCATCTGGACCAGGGCATTTTTTTGTTGGAAGATTTTTTATTTTTTCTTTAATCTCAGTGCTTGCAATTGGTCTCTTCAGGAGCTCTATTTTTCCTGGCTAAGTCTAGGGAGAGGATTTGATTTTAAATATTGATCCATTTCCTTCACATTGTCAAATTTCTGGGCATAGAGTTTCTGGTAGTATTCAGAGATGATCTCTTGTGTCTCTGTGGCATCAGTTGTAATTTCCCCTTTATCTTTTCTGAATGAGGTTACTAGAGATTTTACTTTTCTATTTCTAATTAGTTGGCCAAAGGTTTATCTATTTCATTTATTTTTTCAAAAAACCAACTCCTTGTTTCATTAATTTTCTGAATGATTCTTTTGTTTTCAATTTTATTGATCTCTGATTTAATTTTGGATATTTCTTTTGTTCTGCTGGGTTTAGGCTTAGATTGTTCTTCTTTTTCCAATTTCATAAGATGGCTT